>JAAALK010000286.1:44931312-45037129 GCA_019279435.1 Zizania palustris
ACCCACTGGGCTGTTGACCAGGACTGACTCAGGTACACGGGCGGTGAGCGATTGCGGGCTGAGAGAGCTGCGGAGTTGGGCCGGCCCAATCCGGGTACCTGGTGCAAAGCTGGTGGAGGCTTTGTCAGTTTCGGCGTAAACTGACAACCGTTGATTCTGTATCCGGACTGTCCAGAAGAGTAGCTTCAGGATATGTCATCTGTTACTCTAGGCCCACAGTCAGTCAGTTGTGTCTGTAAAAATACCTAAGGGCAGTAGAGTCTTTTTCTGTATTTTTGAGTCTGTAAAAACCCTAAGGGGCTGGTAGAATATTCCTAGTGTTGGGCTGCCTATAAATAGCACCCCAATCCCTAGGGTTTGGACTACCCTTTTGTGCTGAAATCAAATCCACCCATTGGGTCACTTTGTCCCCTGTCTTCTCTCTCCTGTGTGCGCCGCCAGGGCTTCCCTCCCACTGTGTATGCATTTTTCTTGCTCAAATCTCTTGGATGCGTAAATGCTTTGGTCCCTGGTGAATTTATTGCTTGCATTTTGTTTGGTTTGGGGAGTTATTGCCCTGGCTACGAGCTGGTGAATTTTATTCTTGAGGTGAAGGTTCTTCTGGTGCTTCTGTTCTTCACGAACTGAGTACTAGTTCTTGCTGTTGCAAGTAGTACTGCTTTACTGTAGCTACAGTGTTCTGCAGCAGCTTTTCACCTTCTATTGCCCAGCTTTTTGATCGAAGCTGACAGTCTCTTTTACCTTTTTCTGAGTGTGTCTGGCGAAGCTCGATTCTGGGCGGAGCCCCTTAACTCCGTGAGGCAGGCTCCGATCGAGCATCTTTAAAGGCTTCGCTCAGACTTCGAACCTAAATCCTTGTGTCCTGTGTTGCTAGCTTCAAAGTATTTTCTAAATGGACAGCATCGCATACTTCGATCGACAGTGCGAAGGTACTCCGGCCCTAGCTGTTCGAAGTTCACACTTCATTAAGTCTCGGAGTTGTCATCGAAGTTTGCCCTTCCACTCAGCTTCGCATTGATTTCTTGATAGCCTGTCACCCTTCGCTTCTTTGTTCGGAGCTTGTTCTCTTCGAAGGTAAAGCTGTAGGCTTCGGACTTGTTTTTCTGTCACGTGACAGACTTCGCTTCTTTGTTCGAAGGTTGTCTGTTTGTGTGTTGTGTTCGAAGTTTTTGTGTTCGAAGGTTCAGCTTCGGAGCTTTCGGTTCTAAGTGTGTTCGAAGTTTTGTCTTCGAAGTGCATACTTCGAAGCAGGCTTCGGCACTGGTTTACTTCGCTCCGAAGCTCGTAACTTGAAGTTGTGTTCGAAGTCTTGTCTTCGAAGTGCTTACTTCGAACCAAGCTCCGGCACTGTTTTTACTTCGCTCCGAAGTACACTTCGCCTCTTACCACTTCGAACTAGGCTAGACAGTGACACCTTCGGCACTTCGGACAGACTCCGTCATCAACCTCCGAAGCAGACCTCGACGTGCGAAGGGGGCTTCGCCAAGTTTCGAACAGGAGACAACTTTGGACAGTAACTTCTCTTTTCACTTTATACATACTTAGATCATTTCATTGAGAAGTATAGGCCTGTTACAACTTGTTTATCTGCGTAGTTGCACCACTTTAGTTTTACACTGTTTATCATCAGATGCTTCTAGGTTAGAAACCTTTAGACTTAGGCCTTCTGTTTATTTTCTGCTGCGTAGTATTTTTGAGGTGTGTTGGGTATTGGGAACAGGCCATTGATTCGAAAGAATTTTTTAAGGCGCCCATTCACCCCCCTCTGGTCGCTACTTTCGGTCCTACACTTGCTCGGTGGGTACACGGAGGCACTTTTTCAGCTGGGAGACATGGAACACATCATGAACTCCTGCCAAGGATGGAGGCAGTTCCAGTTGATATGCCACTTCTCCTTGTCGACGGAGGATCTGGAAAGGTCCGACGTAGCGGGGTGCTAGTTTGCCTTTCATGTTGAACCTTTGAGTGCCACGGAGGGGAGTGACTCGGAGGTAGACATAATCGCCCTCCTCAAAGGCTAGGTCTCTTCGACGGTTGTCGGCATAGCTCTTTTGCCTGGATTGGGCTGCCTTCAATCGGTCTCTTATGATCTTAACTTTCTCTTCAGCTTCTCTCAATAAGTCAGTCCCAAACAGTTGTGATTCTCCGGTTTGATCCCAGAGCAACGGCGTTCTGCACTTACGCCCATAGAGTGCTTCGAACAGGGACATTTGCAGGCTGGCTTGATAGCTGTTGTTGTAGGAGAACTCTGCATAAGGTAAGTTCTTGTCCCACATTCCGCCAAAGTCTAGAGCACAAGCTCTAAGCATATCCTCCAATATCTGGTTGACCCTTTCGGTTTGACCGTCGGTCTGTGGATGATAGATGGTGCTAAAGTTCAGCCGGGTGCCGAGTTCCTCTTGAAGGTTCTTCCAAAACTTGGAGGTAAACTGACTCCCACGGTCAGATACAATCTTCTTAGGAACTCCGTGAAGGCATACGATCCGGGTCATATACAACTCAGCCAACTTGGCGACGGTGTAAGTTGTCTTGACCGGAACGAAGTGGGCTACCTTGGTGAGTCGGTCGACGATCACCCAGATAGAATCGTGACCAGCTTGGGTCTTGGGCAGTCCCGTGATGAAGTCCATTCCTATTTCTTCCCACTTCCATTCAGGGACCTTGAGAGGTTGAAGCAGTCCGGCAGGTCTCTGATGCTCTGCCTTGACTCGCCGGCATGTGTCGCACTTGGCCACATACTCAGCTATTTCTCTCTTCATGCTGACCCACCAGTATTTTTCCTTCAGGTCTTGGTACATCTTTGTACTCCCGGGATGGATGGAGTATAGAGTATCGTGGGCTTCTTGAAGGATGAGAGTCTTCAACTCAGGTAGGTTGGGTACGCATACTCGGTTTCCAAACCAGATGGTACCATGTTCGTCCTCGGAGAATCTGGGGGCTTTACCCTTCCTCATGTTTTGCTGGATCTCCAGGATGTCCGGGTCTTCCTTCTGCTTCTCTCGGATCTAGTCTATTAAGACAGGCCGAGACTCCAAGGCAGCGAGGTACTCTCGAGTGGTGATCCCTAGGTTTAGCCTTTCCATCTCTTTATAAAGTAGAGGAGCCTGGTCTTGAATCATGATGGCATTGCAGTACCCTTTTCGACTAAGGGCGTCTGCCACCACATTCGCCTTGCCCGGATGATAATGGATGCCCAAGTCGTAATCCTTGATCAGTTCCAACCATCTCCTTTGCCTGAGGTTCAGATCTGGTTGGGTGAATATGTACTTGAGGCTCTTGTGGTCGGTGAAGACCTCACACCGATTTCCCACAAGGTAATGTCTCCATATCTTCAAGGCATGAACCACGGCTGCTAGTTCCAGGTCGTGGGTTGGGTAGTTCAGCTCGTGCGGTCTCAGTTGCCGGGAGGCGTAGGATATCACTTTCCCTTCTTGCATTAAGACGCATCCCAATCCTTGACGAGAGGCATCACAGTAGACGTGGAAGTCTTTCCGGATGTCTGGCAGAGTCAGAATGGGAGCTGATACTAGCTTCTTCTTGAGGGTCTGGAAGCTTTCTTCGCAGTCGGGGGTCCATTCAAACTTTACTTCCTTCTGCAGAAGTCTGGTCATAGGCTTGGTGATCTTGGAAAAGTTCTCGATGAACCGGCGGTAGTATCCGGCCAATCCGAGAAAACTCCGGATCTCGGTCACGGTCGTTGGCTGTAGCCAGTTGGTTACCGCTTCCACGGTGGTTGGGTCCACTGCTATTCCTCCGGCAGATATAACATGGCCGAGGAACTTCACCTCAGATGACCAAAATTCGCATTTGCTGTATTTGGCGTACAGTTGCTGCTCCCTTAGCTTTCCGAGGGTCAGACGGAGGTGAGTCTCGTGTTCTTCCTTGGTCTTGGAGTAAACGAGGATATCGTCGATGAATACCACGATAAACTTGTCCAAGAACTCCATGAATACGTTGTTCATCATGTTCATGAAAAAGGCCGGGGCATTCGTGAGTCCGAACGACATCACAGTGTACTCGTAGAGTCCATAGCGGGAGGTGAAGGCAGTCTTGGGTATATCTTCCTCCCTGATCCTTAACTGGTGATAACCTGACCTGAGGTCAATCTTGGAAAACACCGAGGATCCTTTCAGCTGATCGAACAGGTCGTCGATCCGAGGCAATGGGTATTTGTTCTTGATGGTTACGTCGTTCAGGGCTCTATAGTCCACGCACATCCTCTTGGTCTTGTCCTTCTTCATGGCAAATATAACCGGTGCACCCCAGGGTGAGGTACTCGGTCGGATGTAACCTTTCTGCTCTAGGTCCTCGATGTTGCTCTTGACTTCGGCTAGTTCATTGGCGGCCATTCGGTACGGGCGCTTGGAGATTGGAGTGGTCCCCGGGACAAGCTCGATTCTGAATTCGATGTCCCGCTTGGGAGGCATTCCGGGCAGATCTTCGGGGAAAACATCTGCAAACTCCTTGACTATTGGCACCTCTTCAAGAGCTATTGAGCGAAGGGATGCTCCGAGTGGTTTGCGACTGGTCATCCGGAAGGTGACGGTTACGCCTTCAGGACTGGTCACCGTGACGGACTTGTTGGCACAGTCGATCACTCCCTTGTGCTTCATCAACCAATCCATACCTAGTATAAGGTCGAGTCAGGTGCATTGGATGAGGACAGGCTCGGCCCGAAACAGCACTCCTTGGATGTCAAGTTGAACCTTAGGGCTGTAGAAGCGAGCTGAGGTCCTATTGCCGGGGGTGGCAATCACCATGGGAATGGGTAGAGGGAGCACGTCCAGATTGTTTGTTTTCACAAAACTTTCCGAGATGAAAGAGTGGGTTGCTCCAGAGTCAAATAATATGACGGCCGGTACGGAATTCACAGTAAACGTACCGAGCACGACTTCAGGAGCCTCCTGAGCTTCCTCCGCGCTGATGTGGTTGACGCGGGCGCGAACCGCCTGGTGGGGTGCTGCGCCTTGGTTCTGCTTGGGGTGAGGACACTGGTGTGAATAGTGCCCTTCCTTGCGGCAGTTGAAGCAGATGACCGGCCTTCCTTGGCGATCCTTCAGGATTGGGGCCTTGGCGGCCGGTGTCGGCTGAGCGGCCGGAGCTGGTGGAGCGGGGCGAGGATGCCCGGCGTTGGATCCACCGGCTGCGTGAGGTGCCTGTAGGCGGGCCGAGGATGGTAGGCGGGCGCTGGTGGCGGAGGGACGAAGCGGGGCCTCTGAGAGTTCGCCTGCTGATGCTTGAAGGCGATCATCTTCCTCTTCTTGAGGTCCAGCTTGTTCTGCTCAGTCTCTTGAATGAGCGCTTTGTTGACCAGCCGCTGGAAGTCGGCGAAGTCGGCGGCGACGAGCTGGATGGACAGCTCATCCTTAAGTCCCCTGAGGAACTTGGCTTGGCGAAGGGCGTCGGTGCGCACTTCCTCCGGTGCGTAGCGGGCGAGGCGGTTGAACTCATGGAGGTACTCCATGACAGTCCTGTTGCCTTGCTGCAGGTCGCGGAACTCCTGCTGTTTCACCGCGATGACGCCGGCGGGGACGTGGGCGGCACGAAAGGCGATGGTGAACTCCGCCCAAGTCACCATGTGGCCCTCTGGCTGGGACGCACGGTAGTTGTCCCACCATTCAGCGGCGGGACCCTGGAGCTGGTGAGTGGCGAAGGCCACCCGCTCCCGGTCTGTGCAGGGGAGGAGGTCGAGCTTCTTCTCGATGGTGCGAAGCCAATCTCCGGCCTCCATCGGGTTGGTTGTGCTCGAGAAGATGGGCGGGCGCACGCGCAAAAACTCGGAGAGCTGCGGAGCGGCCGCGGGTGCAGGTGCGCGAGGGGCGGGCTCCCCGTTCTGCAGACGGTCCAACTGAGCCTGTTGGTGCTGCATTTGGGTGAGGAGGGCGGTGATCAGATGGTTCTGATTCGCCATCATCTCCGCCAAGGTGGGGTGGTTGGCGGAAGGCGACCCGGATTGGCGCGGGCCTGTTGCACCCCAGTTGGGCACAACACCCTCAGGCGCATCTCGGCTCCCTCCTGCTCCGTTGTTAGAGCCGGTGTTCTGGTGGTCGGCCATCTTCTGAATTCATAAGGTTATAAGGCAAAAAGTTGACAACACAATTAACAAGAATATTTCAAGCATATAAATTAAGTGGTAAAAAAAATGTTCATTACAATCAAGTTCTTATTCTACCCACAACACACTCGTCATGGGTAGCACCATATACAAAATAATGCTTTTTATTTAATTTCGCGTCTCCTAACGCCTACTCGCCACCGGAGGCGGTCTCCGTGCTCTCGGAACCACGAGTGCGCGGCTCTAGAGAGATGGTGGGCTCGAGAAAATTCTCGATGATGGAGTCGGAGACGAGGCCGGGGCGTGGTGTAGGGGCGCTGGTGGAGGGCCTGGCAGGGGAGGGTCGTGGCGGGATCCTCTTGGGGCGAGGGAGGGGCTCACGGATGGGCTTCTTCTTCCTTGGAAGAAGAGGAACCATCTCAGCGATGTCCTTCTGCAGCTGCATGATCTTGCGCTGCAGCTCGCCGTTCTGCTGGATCAGGTTCTTCGTTTCTTCACGAAGAAACTCAACCGCCTCATGGTGCTCGTCGGCGTCGAGCACCGCCTCGGTATGGAGATCATCCATGGCCTGCAGAAGACGCGACTGCCGGGCCATGACCGGATCACGCACAGAGTGAACTCCGAGGTAGATGCTACGGTGGGCTCCGGGAGTACGCTTCGGCACAAGCCGGAAGGATGAGTTCTGAAGACGATCGTCGTAGATCATCCTCAGCTCCATGAGGGCCTGGAGGGCGACTCGTTGGCACGCGACGTCGAAAGTTGGGCCTCCAAGTGCGGTGGTGTAGGGCGGCAGATGTTCTCCGGAGCCATGGACGGTGAGGGAGACGTCACAAGGCCCGGCGAACTCGTCGGGGTACACTCCTTGGAATTCGGGTTCGAAGAGGAACCCGAGAAAGGTGAGCATCATGCGGAGCTCCCGGACGAAGCCCTCATAGTGGCGGCAGTAGCTGTGGACTTGATAGACAGGCATCTACAAAACAGCAAGTTGAATAAAAGTGAGGAGAGGAACAAAGTTTATGAAGTAGATTTTCGAGAAATAATTTCCTATGGCTAATGGCTAGGCGGGTCTGTTTGGCTTCCTACAGTCGAGTCGGATCTGATACCATCTTGTAGCGCCCCGATTTAACAAAATCGAGACATTATTGAATTTCCAAAGAAAAACAATAATACAAGAGGTTCATCATGCGACAACGTACATACGATAACATCCATGGTACGCAGACCATATTTATTACAACATTGTTTTAGTAAAAACAGTAATAAGATAATTTAAACAGCGGCATGACGAACGTCCTCTTCAGGATCTTTCTTCTCGACTGGGTCGCTACTCCAGACCATCTTCAAAGTAGGCATCCTCTGTGGGGTCCAACGGGTATGAGTACAAAAAGTACTCAACAAGCCACCGCAAATGCAAATAATAATGCAGGATAATAAACAAGGAAGGATAAAGGCTAACAATGCGGAATAAAGCAGTTGCAGTTATGGCATTTAGTGTATTCATATTTTAATCATGCGGAAAGTAAACATGAACATCATCAACATCAACTAACTCGAGGAGTACGTTTTACCTCCTCGCACAACAGTCCTTACATGTCAATCCATCATGCACATTCATATTCCAAGTAAACTAACTGGGGGATGTCACGCAACCCGCCCTTGACCGTGGGCTCGGCTTTTCGAAAAGATTTAAGACTCTGATCAGAGATGTACTACTGTACCCACAAGGCACGCACTCATCTCGACGAGATGACCCATTTCACGGGAACTCGTGCCAAAACCTCAATATGAGATGTTCCAAGCGATAACCACCCGCTCTAGGTTTCGCCGGCGCGCCGGGCCGCATCCCGGCTAACGTCGCACCCCCTTTTGCGCCACATTGGTACAAGTCACCCGCAGGTGCAACTTGACCCATCTCCAAATGGTGGCCTCGGTTTGGAACAACCCATACCTTAGTTAGGACTTACCCACTAGACTTGTGGTTAGTACGTAAGTGTATTGCAACGGATCCCTCAGACCGGTCCTTATAGTGCCCCGGGTGCGACTGACCAATGCCCTAGCTTGCACCCGGAACCCACCATGCATACACTCACAACCATGACTCATCACCAACAGAATTTCCAAGGATAAGAAGTAACGGGGATCATATAATAGAACCATTTTACTACGACTCATTTTTATCCTATAGCGGCCGTGTCATTACTTTGGACACTAGCTAATATCATTAATCATATGGTGACAAGGAGGTTAGGCGAGATAGCATGGCTTGGGATGCACATCAAGGTCGGGGGATCCTAGATAAATATAATGTAAGGGTTCGTTTGACTAATGCATATATAATCTATGTGTTATAGCGATAGTCAATTCAAACATGGGTTCAATATGTTCAAAAGAATTGTTTGGTGACTTGCCTTGTTCAGCGAAAGGCGAGGGAGGGACTTCCGGGAAGTATTCCGGCTCCTCGACGGCGTCGTAGTCTTTTCAATAATAATAAAGTAGAATAAATACAACATTCGATATAAACAACGTAAAATCACACAACAAGCATGTGGGCTTTAGTTGATTTGATTTTAAAGAAAATCAGTTGTTAAGGTTCTGAAATTCATTTCACCAATAATTTAAAATGAATCAAAATGGGTTATTGTTTTTCATAAAAGGGTTTTTAAGTGTGAATAATACCACATTAAGTTTTCTAATCAATTTAATATGAATGATTCAGAGAAAACTCAGTGGTTCTAGTGTTTAAACAGAAAGGAACAAATATATAAATCTTCTGAAGTTTAAATATTTAAATTTTGCATTTTAATCCTAAGGGTGTTTGAATACTTATTTAAATAAACATGAAAATGTCCAAGTAAACCTACTGTTTTTATTGCATAAATATGTAGAGAATAATTTTATGAATTTTCTGAAATTGGAATGGTAATTTTTAGAGTTCAAATGCATTAGATATGAATTTTACAAGTTTAAAAGCATTTCTGGAATTTATTTTCAAATTTTAAACCCCTCGGGTCCACGGTGAGCCAGGCCCACGGTGAACCCGCGCACTGTGCGCGTGCGCCGGGTTGATCTGGACCGTCGGATCCAGATCCGACGCGCGAGGGCGAGGCGGGACGCGTAAGTGGCTACGGACGGCCAGGATTAAAACGTGCGAAGGGGTACCACGTGGACGCACGAGATCGCGCGTCGGGTTAAATGGAAATCAACGCGCGAGATTAAAACATAACGCTTTGACCAGATCCGATGGTGCGGATTAGATCGCGTACGTGGACTCACGCGCGTCGTCCGATCGCGATCGTGCGGCCAGGATTAAATCCGGCACGACACGCGCTAAGGGGGTTATACCCCCTTCGTCTCCGGCGACGGCGGGGCTCGGGTGCGGCGGCGACGGCGCCTACGAGGGGGCTAGGCCCTAGCTCTATGCGAAAACGGAAAGAGGAGGCCAAGGCGGCCACGATGGTACCTTAGATGGCGATGGAGGACGGCTGACGGTGATCAGCGGCGAGGGTAGACGCAAAGGGCTTCTCGGGTACTCGTCGGCGGTGGGGATCCAGCGATCTCCTTGGCCAGCGAAGGTGTGGCCGAGGTGGGGGTGGTCCTTGCGGTTGCAGAGGTGCGATCGACGAGGACGGAGGAGTACTCCGGCGACGGTGGTCGACGGCTGGAGAACAGGAGGCGGTGTTGCGCTAAAAGCCGGGTGGAGGGCGTTCTGTGTGTTCTCGCAAAGCGTAGGCGTGGGGGTAAAATGCGGGTGGCCGGGGGGTTTAAATAGGATCACCGGCGGGGGCAGAGGGGGCGTAATCGACGGTGGCCGGGGATAAATGCGCCTTGACGCCGGCGAGCTCGGGTTGACGCGGTTCAACGCACCTGGACGTGAATCGGGCGGGATTAATAGGGGGAAACGGCCGGCGCGGTGAGGGGACTTCAATGCACGCGTCGGATTAAAGGGAGGGGGCCGGCGAGGGCGGATCCTAGGCGGAGTTAGGGCTTCGGCCGGCGAGGGGGGATCCGGGGCGGATCTCGCGGGGACGAAGATCCTGACAAGCGGGGGCCACTCGTCAGCGGGCGCGAGCGGGCGAGGGTAGCGACTGACGGGTGGGGCCGAGGTGTCGGGTTCGCGCGCGAGGGGAAGGACTCGGCGCCGACAGGTGGGGTCGGCATGTCAGCCAGGGACGCGCGGGGTAACGGGCTGGGCCGGCCGGGAGAGAGAGAAGGGAGGGTGGGGAGCCCATTACTGTTCTAATACTTTTCTGAATAAAAATAATTCCAGAAAATAGATTAAAATATTAGGGCTACTTCCAAGGCTGGTAAAAATTTATAAAAATTCTCAAAATTATCTTTTGGTCTTAGGATCATATACAAAAAGTTTCACCTCCTAGTTTGGTCTTAGGATCATATACTTTTCTGAAATAATAATTCCCAGAAATTGAATTTAATAATATTTTTATTGTTTTGAAAATTTGGGGTGTTACAGGGACAGTCTTCCAATTTTTCCAAACTATCTTACATCGCTCCCTGGCGAGACATCCACAGTCGTTACGCCACTTCGCTGTGATTTCTTTTGGCTTCTTTGAAGCCCCATCAACATGCACTTCTTCAACCTCATAGATAGTTGTATGCAGCTTGTTCTTCTCCCGTTTCCCTCTCCTCTTCGCATTTGCAGACGATGTTGTGGCAGCGGGCTCAACATCGGTTCGCTCAGCTGACTCAATAGCTGGGACAATAGTTGTTCTTTTCTCGACTTGGAATAATCAACGCTTGCTTCCTCGCTTTGGACGATCCTACGATGATAGACAATGTGAGCTTCAGGAATGTAATCCTCGGTTAGAAGCTGCTCTGACTTGTTACTAACGTAATAATTACCTCCGCTTGAGCTTCAGGAATGTAATACTCATCGGCGTCTTCTCTCGTTCTCTTCTTCCTAGGCTCCATTGGATGTTCATTCTCCGGAGAGTGGTACGAAGATTCGCTATCGGAGGATCCTTCAGATGAACCCTCTTTATTTGTTTTTGCGGGAGACTCGTAGATGAGCTCCTCGATGGAACGTCCTTCTTCCGCCATAGATAAACTATTCATAGTTAAGAGGCTAATATATCAGAATTTTGGTTATGCAAAAAAGGTCTGATGTCATATTAATCCTAAAGTTAGGATATTATGTTGTTCTCTCTCTCTAGTGTTGTTGAGGCCTCAGCATATTTTGTGTTGTTTTTCAAAATGTTCATGGCTGCCATGGAACCATGTGCACATCCATTCCCTGTCAGCAACACGAGAAAGAAGAAGCTGTTGACAGGAATGGATGTGTCACATGGTTTGATGACATACATGAGATAACTCAATAACAATTTGCATCATAGGCCCCTAAAAGGAATTGTGGAATCTAATGTTGGTCTTCAGCCGGATGAACTTGAGGATTAGTATATAGTAGCCTTAGAAATAATAGCAGTAGTAAACTGATCACAGTGTTGTTTAGGCCTCAGCATATTTTGTGTAGCTTTTCAAAATGTTCATGGCTGCCATGGAACCATGAGCACATCCATTCCCTGTCAGCAACACGAGAAAGAAGAAATTGTTGACAGGAATGGATGTGTCCCATGGCTTGATGACATACATGAGATAACTAAATAACAATTTGCATCATAGGCCTCTAAAAGGAATTGCAGAATCTAATGTTGGCCTTCAGACGGATGAACTTGAGGATTAGTATATAGTAGCCTTAGAAATAATAGCAGTAGTAAACTGATCACAGTGTTGTTTAGGCCTCAGCATATTTTGTGTAGCTTTTCAAAATGTTCATGGCTGCCATGAAACCGTGTGCACATCCATTCCCTGTCATCAACACGAGAAAGAAGAAGCTGTTGACAGGAATGGATGTGTCACACGGCTTGATGACATACATGAGATAACTCAATAACAATTTGCATCATAGGCCTCTAAAAGGAATTGTAGAATCTAATGTTGGCCTTCAGCCGGATGCATGAACTTGAGGATTAGTATATAGTAGCCTTAGAAATAATAGCAGTAGTAAACTGATCACAGTGTTGTTTAGGCCTCAGCATATTTTGTGTTTCTTTTCAAAATGTTCATGGCTGCCATGGAACCGTGAGCACATCCATTCCCTGTTAGCAACACGAGAAAGAAGAAGTTGTTGACAGGAATGGATGTGTCGCACGGCTTGATGACATACATGAGATAACTCAATTACTATTTGCATCATAGGCCTCTAAAAGGAATAGCAGAATCTAATGTTGGCTTTCAGCCGGATGAACTTGAGGATTAGTATATAGTAGCCTTAGAAATAATAGCAGTAGTAAACTGATCACAGTGTTGTTTAGGCCTCAGCATATTTTGTGTAGCTTTTCAAAATGTTCATGGCTGCCATGGAACCGTGTACACATCCATTCCCTGTCAGCAACACGAGAAAGAAGAAGCTGTTGACAGGAATGGACATGTCACACGGCTTGATGACATACATGAGATAACTCAATAACAATTTGCATCATAGGCCTCTAAAAGTAATTGTAGAATCTAATGTTGGTCTTCAACCGGATGCATGAACTTGAGGATTAGTATATAGTAGCCTTAGAAATAAGGGTTAATTTTTTTCGTGCCATTACAATTTTCACGGTTTGCCAATATGCCATCGGTGTGTCACTGACAGATGGGGGCCGCCACAGTCACTGACAGTGGCATATAGGCAATTTCTGAAAATTATAATGGCATGTGAGTAATTTTCCCTAGAAATAATAGCAGTAGTAAACTGATCACAATGTTGTTGAGGCCTCAGCATATTTTGTTGCCATGGAACATTAGAGGGAAAAACAACACAAAATATGTTGAGGTCTCAACAAAACTAGAGAGAGAGAACAACACAATCTCCTAACTTGAGAATTAATATAGTGGCTTCGGAAGTAATAGCTGACTACTGTAGCCAAGAAGAGTTTTCATACATTTCCCACCTTTGACACTGTGATCAGTTTACTACTGTAGCCTCAGAAGTAATAGCAGTAGTAAACTGATCACAGTGTCAAAGGTGGGAAATGTATGAAAACTCTTCTTGGCTACAGTAGTCAGCTATTACTTCTGAAACTACTATATTAATCCTCAAGTTAGGAAATTGTGTTGTTCTCTCTCTCTTGTGTTGTTGAGGCCTCAGCATATTCTGTGTTGTTTTTCAAATATGTTCATGGCTGCCATGGAACCGTGAGCACATCCATTCCCTGTCAGCAACACGAGAAAGAAGAAGTTGTTGACAGGAATGGATGTGTCCCACGGCTTGATGACATACATGAGATAACTCAATTACTATTTGCATCATAGGCCTCTAAAAGTTGTTCTAAAAAAGTGGTAATGTGGTATGCAATATTTCTCATGGCATAACTTAGATATAGAAGACTTCACCCAAAATTAGACTAATATATATTGGGTGAATGGTACATTTCCATTAATCAATGCCAAAATAGGTGTAACAAAGTAGTATACAGTGGTTCTACAAATGATAACTATCCACAAATGTAAGAGCATCTCCATTGTATATAAATTGATTAAATATAGCTCCATTTGAATAGCAATTCACATTTAGAAAGTACAATGGAGATGCTCTAAGGACAATAAACCCTAGAAACCTAACTTAGCTTGTGTTGGCCTACCTCTCTCAAGAATACACTCAAGAACATAAGAACACTCACACTCAACTAACAACAAGAAGATGAATAAAAAAACATCAATTTATTTCATACATCAATAGTTCACAAGCATTTTATCAAATGCTTGTCATGCACAAATATCTTACATATATTTCATCAAGCACATCATGTAAAAGCTCATTTTAAAACTCACAATTCAATTCAAGCACATCATGTAAAAGCACATCATCTTACATATATTACATAAGGCATTGACATTTTATCAAACAAGTGAAGAGCATGAATGAAATTGATTATCTAATTACCTGTCGGCAACGGGCCAGGCTCCGGTGACGGCGGCGGTCTCCGGGGCGGCGACGGGATGGCGCACGGTGAAGGGCTCTGGGGGTGGTGGCAGGCTCCAACGGTGGCTATGGGCCGGCTTCGGTGACGTTGCCGGGAAATGGTGGCGGCGGTGGTCTCCGGGGCTTTGGGGGGCGGTGGCAGGCTCCGACGGTGGCGACGGGCAGGCTTCGGTGACGGCGCCAGGAAACGGTGGCGACGGCGGTCTACGGTGGTGGCGGTGGTCTCCGGGGCGGCGACGGGGACGACGCACGGTGAAGGGCTCTGGGGGCGGTGGCAGGCTCCGACGGTGCCGACGGGCCGACTCCGGTGACGGCGTCGGGAAACGGTTGCGGCGATGGTCTCCGAGGGCAGCTGCGGTCTCCGAGGTTGGCGGCGGTCTCCGGTGGTGGCGGCAGTCTCCGAGGGGGGCGGTGGGAGGTTGATTTGCAAATGAACTAGGGTTTAGTCTGGGCGGGAGCCAAAAACTATATATTACTAGTATAGTAGTGGCGGGCACACGCTGATGTCAGCATGCCCGCCACTGATATTTATCGTAGTAGTGGCGGGCAAAGACATAGTAGTGGCGGGCCGCTGACGTCACCGACCGCCACTACTAGGGTTTAGTCTGGGCAGGTGGAAAAAAGTATAGTAGTGGCGGGCATACGCTGACGTGAGCATGCCCGCCACTACTAAAAGGATAGCAGTGGCGGGCTGGTAACATCATCATGCCCGCCACTACTAATCCGCCGCTGGTGGGGTTATCTAGCATACGTTGCCACTCATGTCGAGAAACACTTTGTAGCGCAGTGGTGCGGGGGTTGCTTTGGTCCCATGCGGTTCGAGGTTCGAACCTTGCTGCCTGCAGGCGGTTTGAGGTTCGAACCTTGCTGCTAGCATCCAAACATTTTTTTTACATTTCTATTCTAATTTTCATGACTTTTTTATTCATGTTTAAATTCTAGTTTGAACTTGATTTTTTTAACAATAAAAATACATCATAACTTATCAAATTTAAAAAATTGGTATTATTCTACCTCACTTTACTTTTTCTCCCTTAGTTTACTGTTTTTATTTCATTAAGTGTGTTTTTATGATCAAAGTCAAAATAAGTTCAATTTGAACTACAAGACATGAAATAATTCACCAAAATTTATAGAAAAACCATATTCATGTTTTGACTCTATAATTAGTTATTATTATCCAGTAAATTTAAAACCATCATAAAAATGTAGGTTTCCACAACACTCGATCGACAACTTGTATTTTTATAGTTTTTTAATCCTCAAAAAATAAAATAAAGTCTAAAAAAGATGAGACTTGTCATGTTGTTATGATATGATCGATCCATAGATGTTGTCATAAAAAATAAAATTGTTTCGAGAAAATAATCACGTAGGGCGTTAAGAAACCTAAGATTCTGCGGGGATGAATTAGGGTTTAGAGATGAAATGACCTAGGTTTGAAAGCAAAACCTATAGTTGATTCTTCCTTTGAACTTGAAACTTTTTGTACAATAAAAATACAACACCAATATTCTAATTGCAAAAATTGGTATCTTTCATTAACAGAAATTGGTATTTAAATGCAAAAAAGTCCACGTAGAGGTAAGGATTATCTAGCATACACTGCACAAATAGTCGAGAAATACTTTGTAGCGCAGTGGTGCGGGGGGTTCTTTGGTGCCATGCGGTTTGAGGTTCGAACCTTGCTGCCGACAGGCGGTTTGAGGTTCGAACCTTGCTGCTGACGCAAAATCAACATATTTTTTGTTTTGTACTTTTTTAAATTTTCAGCACTTTTTATTGATGTTTAAATCCTTGTTGAACTTGAATTTTTTTAACAATAAAAATACATCATAATTTATCAAATTTAAAAAGTTGGTATTTTTCTGCCTCAGTGTACGTCACTCGACTTAGTGGTGGCGGGCCGATGACATCATGCGACCGCCACTACTAAAAGGATAGAAGTGGCGGGCTGGTGACGTCATCCTGCCCGCCACTACTGCCTCTGGTGGGGTTATCTAGCATACATTGCCACTCATGTCGAGAAACACTTAGTAGCGCAGTGGTGCGGGGGTTGCTTTGGTGCCATGTGGTTCGAGGTTCGAACCTTACTGCCTGCAGGCGGTTTGAGGTTCGAACCTTGCTGCTAGCATCCAAACATTTTTTTACATTTTTATTCTAATTTTCATTACTTTTTTATTCATGTTTAAATTCTAGTTTGAACTTGATTTTTTAACAATAAAAATACATCATAACTTATCAAATTTAAAAAATTGGTATTTTTCTGCCTCACTTTACTTTTTTTATTTCATTAATAAACATGTACAATAAAAATACATCATAACTTATCTATAGTTTATTCTTCCTTTGAAATTGAAACTTTTTGTACAATAAAAATACAACACCAATATTCTAATTGCAAAAATTGGTATTTTTCTCCCTTAGTTTACTGTTTTTATTTCATTAAGTGTGTTTTTATTACATGTTGTTACTATATGATCGAGACTTTGTAGCGCGGTGGTGCGGGGGCTCGCTTGACATATCATGTTTATTTGAAAGCAAGTAAACAAACACAAGTCCAGGCTGGGGAAACCAGCTTACACATCGAAACGCACTACTGGTCAAACCCAAAAGAAAGATATGATTTGGAGCTTCTTCTTCTTCCTCGGCACAAACCCAACCTATTTCTGGTTAAATAGATTAAAAGCCTCAACTTGCCAATCCTCAACCAACTCGGCATCATCAGGCAGTCTGAACTGCTCTCCATGTTCCTGAACAAGAAAATACACGCGACGGCGATAGTGAGAACAACTTATTATCAATGATTGAATTGGATGATAAAAATATAAAATTTGCATAAAAAGAGGATCTTGCCGCCTTCCTCCTCTTGCTGTCGCATTGCTCTACATGCTTCCCTTTTCCACCGCTAGCCTCGGCATGTTTCCCTCTACCACCGGTTGTCTCATCATTCTTCCGTCAGCCAACACTTACCCTATCTGGTTGCGGCGATCGCGATTCGTCCTCCGAGTCGGAGTCCATTATGAGAATCACTTTCTTTGCCAAACAACTGCAAACTATACCATCATGTACCTTATGTTTACCGCATTTGCAAACCTCACACACGCCACTTGATGTAGAGTCTGAGGATCCACTGTTTGGTTCAATCTTAGGAGGAGCCATCTGCAATTTTTTTGTCACATTGATATAACATTAAAAAACCCTAAGCTAGTAATATTATAGTGCATTAAAAAACATTATTATTATAGTGGAAATTTTTTTCTCAGAAATTTTTTATAGTACATTAAAAAACATTATTGTTATAGTGCATTCTACTAGTAATATTATACTAAATTATATTACCACGCATAAATTAATATAACAATTAGAAATCATTTTAACCCTAAGCTCGAATAAAATAAGACTAAAGATAGGTTATCTAACATTTACTGACTAGATGGCGGCGACGCAGGCGGCGCCGAGACGGGCTCCGAGGAAGGCGGCGACGGGCGGAGGGCAGCGGCGACGTGCTCCGGGACGTCGACGGCGGCGACGGGTGTGGAGGGGGGCGACACGGGAGTTTAGGGTTTAGAAAATGAAACTAGGTTTTCGGACGGCGGGAGTGGAAAGTATATATAGGTGTATTAGCAGTGGCGGGCATACTGACGTCATTCTGCCTTAGTAGTGGCGGGCATGCTGACGTCATTCTGCCTTAGTAGTGGCGGGCATGCTGACGTCATCCAGCCCGCCACTACTAATAGAGGTAGGGATTATATATATAACATATAATACTCTTCCTACATTGACGTGAAACACTTAGTAGCGCAGTGGTGCGTGGGGATCACTTGGGGCCATGCGGTTCGAGGTTCGAACCTCGCTGCCGGCAGGCGGTTTGAGGTTTGAACCTTGCTGTTGGCCCCAAAAATTAATTTTTTAAAAAATTTTCTATTGTTGTTTAATAAATTTTCTATTGATGTTTAATTAAATCCTCATTTGATCTTGAAAATGTTTTAACAATAAATGACATAATTGATTTTAAAAATACGCACGCTAAACATAAATGATCTAGCCTTGCACTAATTTTCCATCGCCATTGGTGCGTAGATAAGGAATCACACTGCCAAATGACAGTTTTGCTTCAACCACATTGATCCTTGATATGTCAACGAAAAACGGCACCTCATCAAACTGATTGTATTCTTCTTCGTCTTCGACTCCATCAACTCCAACAATTCTTTGTTTTCCTAGAGCAACGATGTATTTTTTCTCATCTTTAGGATCAAGTATGTAAAATACTTGTGCCACGGATTGAGCGAGTATCCAAGGGTCATCTTTATAAGCCACCTTATTAAGGTCAACTATCGTAAACCCGTATTCATCCACCTCCACACCTTTTGGATGTTTGACCCACTGACACTTAAATAGAGGGATTTCTATAGAGTTCCCATAGTTAAGTTCCCATATTTCTTCGATGTATCCATAGTAAGCATTCTTTTGTCCAGTGCTATCTTCTGCTTCTCCTCTGACACCACTATTTTGGCGCTGACTCTTTTGATCCTTTGCTTTGGTATAGAATGTGAAACCATTGATGTCATACGCTTGCCATGTTTTAACCATGCTCAATGGACCGTAAGACAATTTATTTATCATCATCTCTTCGTCGGTTTCTCCAATCGAAAGGTTTAGATCTCTCAGCCATGATGTGAAAAATATTTTGTGTTCTTTCATAATCCATTGTTCATCGCGATCTTCATTCTTTTCACGAAGCTCTTGCAGGTGTTGTTCAACATATGGTCTCATAATCGCCAACTGATGCATTACACTGTAATGTGATTCTCTTATTGTTTGGTAACTATTGTCTCGTATGATTTTCCTGCCTTTAGTTCCTTTACCGGTGAGTCTTCCATGGTGTCGGGACACGGGAACTCCTATTGGTCTTCCATCTCTTATGTAATCTGCGTAGCACTCAATGACTTCCTCAGTCGTGTAGCCTCTATCATGGAACCCTCTGGATAAGCATGATTTCGTACATAACCCTTGAAGATAACCATTAGACGCTCGTACGCATACATATTGTGCAGGTACGTTGGACCGAGAACAAAGATTTGGTCTGCTATATGTATCATATAGTGCTCCATAATATCAAAATATGAAGGAGGAAAGCACATCTCAAGCTGACACATAGTCTCCCTCATTTCTTTACGTAATAACTCTTCAGTGTCGATCACCTTCTTTGATATGACATTGAAGAAGTGACACATGCGTGTTATCACCATCTTCAGAAATGAATGTTTGACTCCTCTTACTGCGATGGCGAGGAATAGCCCAAGCATAACATGACAATCATGAGTGTTGTAGCCGCTCATCCTCAAATCTGCTACGGAGACAATATTCTTTATATTCATTGAGAATCCTGTTGGAACTCTAATTCCATGTAGACACCTGCAGATTGATCTTTTCTCATCAATTGTGAGGTTATAGCTAGCAGCCGGAAGGAAAAAATTTCCATTGGCCCTTTCCTGTGGGTGAAGCTCGGGTCTAATTCCGAGAGTTTAAAGGTCCCTTCGTACTTTGAGTCCATCTTTTGATTTGCCCGGTATGTCTAACAAAATACCGATAGTGCTTTCGAAGACATTCTTCTCAACGTGCATTGTATCGATAGCATGATCAATCTCCAACTCCTTCCAATAGGACAAATATCTAAAGAAGATCGACTGCTTTTTAAATGGAGAGTCCTTTGAAATTTTTTCAGATTTCTTCCTCTTCTTTCCGAAAACAACTTTGATATTCTTTACCATTTCGAATAGAAATTTGCCATCTCGATTTCGTAGAGGTTGTCCAAGCTCGATTGTACCGTCGAAATGGTTCCTATTTCTTCGATATTTGTGGTTTTTTGGTAAAAATCTGCGGTGTCGCATATATATCGTCTTAACGAATGATGGAAGATGCATAGATTCTGTCTGGTCCACACACACTACACATGCTGTCTTTCCTTTAACCTGTCCTGTTAGGGACATGCGTCCTGGGTTGTCAGCTATGGTGCAAAAGATTATGGCTCTTAGATTGAAGTGCTCTTTCTTGTGCTCATCCCACACACAGACACCATGTTCCCATAGACGTTTCATATCCTCCATCAAAGGTTCTAGAAAGATATCAATGTCATTGCCAGGTTGTTTTGGACCAGAAATTAGAGTAGTGAGCATAAGGTATTTTCTTTTATGGCACAACCATGATGGAATGTTGAACAAGCATAGAAAGACTGGCCACGTACTATGTGGGTTCCTCATCTCACCGAAGGGATTCATTCCATCCGTGCTAAGTCCCATCCTGATATTTCTAGGATCGTCCGAGAAATCTGGATGGGCCAGGTCAAATGATTTCCACTGCCTAGCATCCGCAGGGTGCCGAAGTTTTCCGTCCTTCTTTCGCCCAGCGAAATGCCAGATTAATAGTTCAGCATCTCTAGGATTAGAGAACATACGTTTCAAGCGATCAATCACCGGTAGGTACCACATTACTAAGGCTGGAACTTTCCTCTCCGTCTTTTTTCCAGGATGGTCTTCAATAACATTTTTATTCCTCTTCTGCAACCTCTTATTATTCTTCTTCTGGTGGTCATTGTAGTCCTCCACACAGTCATTTGGATGTTTGTATCGACTCGCGTTGCACTGCGGACATCTCTCTAACAATCCATACTCTTTTCGATATAGGATACAGTGGTTCGGGCATGCATGAATCTTCTGAACACCCAAAGTCAACGGACAAATCATCTTCTTTGCTTGGTACGTATCAGATGGTAAACCATTGGGTTTTGGCAAAACCTTTTTTAGGAGTTGTAAAAGATCTGAAAAACTAGTGTCAGACTATCCATTGCTGGCCTTCAGTTTCATAAGCTCAAGAATTGTGTACAACACAGTATACTGCTTATCGCATCCGTGGCGTTCCTCGTAAAGAAGGTTTTTTGATGCTTTGTCAAGTGCTTCAAAGTTATCGTATCCTTTGGTTGTAGTTCTCTGCAACAACACCTCAGGCGCAACATTTCGCATCAGTTCCTCCACATCAAAGGCATCATCATCATCATGTTGATCAACATAATCATGTGTTATGTCGGATGTATGATCACAACCTCTTCTATGTTGATGAGCATCTTGCGGCACATCAGAATCTTCAGGCGGATTTTGGCCCATCTCACCGTGTTTCGTCCATATATAATAGTTCTTCACGAAACCATTTTTCAACAAGTGAAATCGTATGGTTTCACGATCAGAACACGGATACATCGCTTCATTTTTACAAACTTTACAAGGACAATATATTGCCTCTTCACTCTGACGGGAAGCATATTGTGCGGCAGCTTCAGTAAATTCAGTTACTCTGTTAAAATATGCCACCACATCTCCATCGTTGGACGAGTACATCCAGGACCTGTGCTCCATCTAAAACATATATTATTTGAAAAAATATTAATAAATTCATTTTTGTTAATTTTAGTAATTTACAAATTGAAAATATATTGATTTATTATCGCTCATAACAACATTAATTAAAAATCCTCAATGCTTTAATTAAAACTATTTATTAAACAGAAAAAACTATTAAATAAATTAACTATATTGGTTTCTCTCTCTCCAAACAACATAACTCTAGATCTATAATCATAAATCAAATTAAAAAAGAGATTAAAATGGCGTAAATCAATATACAAGTGATGAATAATTGTGAGGAGAGTCATATTTGTTCATTTGGGAGAAGGTAACACCGTAAATGGAAGATTATTTGAAAATTTCTATTCACAAACCCTAAATTATAAAAACGCTAATAACTCATTGTATACATGATTAAATACAAAATAAATATGAGATTCGGCATGGATTTACCTCCTAGAATGAAATCCTTCAAAAGAAACGAAAACAAAGCCTCCCCCCTCTTTATCTAGATTTTTGTCGCCATTGTACGGACAAAATTAAATGCGAACTCCGGTAGAGCTCGGGGAGGAAGAAGCTATGCATTTATAGCAAGAATAGTAGTGGCGGTCGCAAGTGATGTCATCAATACTTTAGTGGCGGCCATATTAGCAGCGGCGGACAGCACCACCGCCCGCCACTGCTATTGGTACAATAGTGGCGGTCCGGGATGACGTCAGCACCGACCGCCACTACTTTAGCAACAATAGTGGCGGGCGCTGGTGCTGCCGTCAGCACCAGCAACTGTAGTGGCGGGCATCTAATGGCCCGCCACTACAGTGGTTTTGCCCAACGCCACTACAGTGACGGTTTGTAGTAGTGTTTTTTAATTTTCATTAACAGTTTTGAAAGCGGACGAAAGTTACTTAACTTCCGTCGACATGCATGAGGCGACGGAAGTTAACATAAGTTCCATCGGCATATATCTGAGCTGACGAAAGATAACCTATCCTTCATCCATGTGACGGAAGTTACATTTCATGTGTTAAGGCCTCGTGCGCGCCCTAATATGTGTCCCCCAAATCAAGACGCCACCGCCTTAAACCCTAAACCCTGCATCTCCATGCCTCCGCACTTTCCCGTCGCCACTGCCATGCCTCCTCGCCGCCTGACTGCCGCTTCCACCAACGGACCTCTTCCACGGGCCCATCGAGGCGCACCCACCATGGTTCAAGCCCGATGCCTTCCTCAGTGCTGACTTTGACCCGAATGCCTACGTCGTCGACCTCCGCGTCCGCCTCAAGGGGGTCGATGTCGCGGCCATGCGCATGCAAGCTCCGCTCGCTGAGCTCAAGGACAACGTCACTGCCTTCCGTGCCGCAACAATCACCACGCTAGCTGCCCTTTGTGCTGGCCTTGAGCAGTGTGCGGCTGCCACTGCCGCCTACGAGCTTCCAGAGCTGCTGCTCGACACCTCGCACGTCGTCTCAAAGGTATGATACCACTAGTCATAAGCATTATTGATATCATAGTCATAGGCATTACATTGTTAGATCCAGCTAGATATGGGATCTGTGTTGAGGTAAACCACCAGCCCTCTCAAACATTATTATTTGTTGCAATGCCATGCATGTTGCAATGCCATGCATGTTGTAAAAAAACAGGATACATTTATTTGTTGAACAAATGGTATTCGATGATGTCAGGAGGAGCACGATTACATCCGGAAAACAAGGGCAAATCCTAAGAACTTACCTAATCACATGGGAGGAATACAAATTGATGAAATTTACATCTCATGTATGTGACTTCAATTCCATTCCTTAAGGTTTTCGTTATAGAAAAGATCACCCATTCACGCATGTGTTATATTTGAATTAATTTCAAAGCCCTGTACATACAATATGTGATTCATCTTCTTATTAATTATCTGTAGGTTATACATGAAGGTTTAAGACTAGCTAATATTGCTCTCGTGGTGTTTAGAAAAGCCACAGAAGATGTTCATATAAAAGGTAAAAAATTAAACCATAATCTTTAACAAGAACTAGTACATGACATGCATAAAGAAACCAAGTTACTTTTTTCGAGTGTAGTAGGTGGCACTCGGCAAAAGCTATGCTAAGTGCCCGACTAAAAACACTCGACAGTATTGTTTGGCTAGTATGGTTCACCGAGTGCCAGTGGCACTCAATTAACAAACCACTGCTTTTTGGTAGTGAATGTTTCTAACTGAGAGTATGTAGTGAATGTTTCTAACTAAGAGTATGTAATAACTTGGCATATACCTAGCTAGCTAGTGTTGTTCTAACAATTTTGTCATAACATTAGTTCTATATATAAATTGTGCATGCAGGTTATGCTATTCCAAATGGATCAAAAATTATGATTTGTTCTTCCACCGTTCACCAAAACCCCGCGGTTTATACGGACCCCGATATATTCAATCCTTGGAGATGGAAGGTTTGTGAAATCCATAACGAGTTTCCTGTCCTCAGATAAAAAAAAATTACGACACCATGCATATAAAACAAAGTAAGCACGCGTTTTATGTATATCTACTCCGAGGCTGATATATATAATCACCCTAATCCGTACGTATTTTTCTACCGTGAGTTATCTTTTTTAATATATTATTATAGTTTTGTTTTCAGATTATTTATAAGTGAGAAAGCATCATATAGCATAACACAATATATATATATATACTACTATATAATAGACGAGTTCGTTTACTAATCTAAACAATCTCCACCATTCATTGTTTACTCATACTCATTTGAGCGATCTGTACCGTTGATCACATTCTCTAATATCCCTCACACCTCCCCGCCTCCTCCCAAACCCTCATCTGCCTCCCGCATCCCCCGACTCCTCCTAACCCCACGGCGCCGCCTCAGCTGCGTAGCCCAGCCCCTCAGCCCCACCCCCTCCAAAAACCCTAGCCTCTCTTCCTCCGCCGTGCCCACGAAATCGTCCCCAAACCCCTAAGGACGCTCGCTCTGCCTTCCGCCTCCCCTACCAAGTCCATCTCTTCGCCCGTCAGGTCATCGCCGCCCTCGATCTTATCCACGCTGACCGCCACGAGTTTGCCCTTTCCGAGTTTGCCGCCTCCTCCTCTCCCTCGAGCACACCTGCCAATCACCGACGCCCCTCGCGAGCTCGCCTGGGTCCGCCAGCTACCGGTAATCGTGCCCCCACACCTGCCCTCCGCCTTCGTCGAGGGAGGGAGGAGAGGAAGAGAGATGCAGTACAAGAACATAGCCAGGTATGTCGCTCTTCCTTCCCTATTCCTTACTCATAATCGTGCAGTGCCTTAGCTATGTCGCGCAATCTATGAGCTTTGGCGACCATTCAAGAGGATCACCAAATTTGCGGAGGCCAGTGCGGAAAGGAGGGAAACGGAAAAGGCACCTCCGAAAAATTTTCGACTCTTCCCCACATCCCCAGCCTATCGTCGTCATCGGTGGCCTCATCTCAACGCCGCCGCCGCTGATCAAACGGAGGACTCTTACTTCACCGTATTATCGGTGATTACCCTACCTTGCGGCATCTCCATGCCGGTGGTGTAAGGGATGTGGAATGTGGTCGCGACCGTGAGCGGCTACCACAGTGACGAGCGACACAGACTCATCAAGCTCATCGCGGAGACTGGAGCGAGCTACGTCGGTGCCATGAGCAGATCCATCACCCACCTTGTAATACACTACACCCTTCGCCCCTTCCCATGACACTGACTTGTTTCCCCTTGGCTTGAGATTTGATGCCCGGTTCTCCACCGGGTGCCACAGGTGTGCTGAAGGCTTGAGGGTAAGAAGTATGACATTGCGAGGAGGCTTCAGACGTGCGTTGTCAGCCACCGGTGGTTCGAGGATTGCCTCAAGAAGGGTAGGCACCTCCCTGAGAAACCCTACATGACAGAAGGGTACTTGATTTATTCTTCATCCCTTGTTGCGATGTGACCATACTTGTGTATTCAATTACTCGGTAATTGTTTCAGCTGGATAATCGAATGATCGAATGAACGTCGATGAATCAACCATTTAATTTTGTGAGGAAATGTTTAGTTAGAACTAGGAGTATATACAGTGTCATTTTGTGATTTCCATATGCATTATTTTGTTGCAAAAAATCAGTAGTGCACACTATTGTATACGGTTTTAATACTCATAGGGTCCTTTCCTATATTCGTTTTAACAAGATTTGAACCTTGCAGGTTTGTTCCCCCGTCCAATGTCAAGTTTAAGTTTGATTTACAACTATCTATTCTTTATGCTACTGATAGTTGTTGTCCTGTAAAGTAGAAGAAACAACTCAATACTATATTATTGTACCAAATGTTTTCCCTACAGTTCCTAGAAACCTTCTCTACTTGATATCCAGTGGTGAAAAAGCAGGCCTAGTCCCTGAACTTCCTACTCTCCCACGTGCTCGATCCAAGAGGGATGTAAGCATGTGGGCTAGATGCTTGAAAAAATTGTCTGGTGATTTTGGCCATACCTCAAATGCAAGTGATGTGCTTAAGGTTGATGATTTGTGGATGGTCTGATTCCTTCTGACAAAAAGAAGTAAGAGCAATTATCCTCACATAAATTGCTTTCTTTCTATCAGGAAAAAGTTTTTTCCACAATAATAACACGTGTTGCCTAAACATTATGCTAGGTTATTAGGATAGAAATATAGTTATTTTGGTATTACATCGATTAGTTAGGAAGGTATTTGGTTTTAGTTTGGTAAGAGATAGATATTACATTGGTTTTCATAACATAGGTTTCCTTGTATGTTAAGTTAGTCCTTCATGTATATAACAGGATCTCATATGTTGTCTTATCAGACAAACAATGAATCACTAAATTTAGTTCTAATCTTGAGAACCTCTCTTAGCTTGATAGGGAGAAGCCCTACAAGATATACTAGAGGGTGAATGCCCTATCCACAGTCTTCATACACTTAATAGATATTTTTCTGATGTACTGTTATACTTCATCTTTACTATCTATTTTATTTCCTGATGGAGTTTTGTTAATCTGGTGGTTTCAGGATTTTGTTAGTGGTAGCAAGAATTCTAATATTGGTGCAGAACATATTAAGGAATGAAGAAAAAGTTTAAAGTGTACGTGCACAAAAATCAACCGATGAAGATGCTCTAGATCTGCATGACAATATTTCCAGTGTCATGGTAATATACAAATTCTATTCCCCATCATCGAATCACTCTTTTTTCTAACTTATCTTTACGTTGGTCAAATTTTAGATTGCTACAACTGCTTGGCTTAAGATCTGTTTATCTATAAATATATATTGATGGCTCCTCAATCTAATCAATAAATATTCTTTTCTCAATTTTGATACTCTTACATAGTATATCAGATGGGGGTGAGGACGTTGTCGATGATGAGGTATAACACATTACTCATTAATTTCTCCGAAGCGTTACAAGATCTTTGTTATTCATTGCATTTTGTGGATATGTCTAATTATTAAATACAGTGATTGTTCTCATTATTTTCTTTAGTAAAATTGCCATTGATCGATTTTCCATTATAGGTTGTGTTTTTATTATGTTGGCTATGAAGAAAAGAGTCATATATCAAATACAAAATAATACCTTCATGCTACAGGATGCATTTTCTAGAGCATCTGAAGAGCCTTCATTCACATGACATTGAAATTATTGTATTCAGTTTTTTTAGGTAAAACTGGTTCAGATAGACAAAATAATACGTAAAACATATTTAATTCACCTATAGCTCTGAATAGAATATTTTTTAAGTTTATTTAACTTGACTGAAAAATGTTCAACGTATTTTTTCATCGTTGTGTAGCACAGGCTCACTAATTATGTTACGTGTGCAAATGTGATGATTTTTCCATGTTATATGTCTTCAATTTGCTTACAGGCAACAATTGGAAATGTTTGAAATTACAAATTTGATGATTTTTCCATGTAGCATTTAGATGATTGATTCTGTGACTTACAATTGTGTAGTGCTTGGAAACAAAAAAGTTACTGCAAGAACTTTTCCCCCGTAAATACTGAAATTGTTGCTTTGATGAGTATGCAATTACGCTTAAGTATTTCCGTTTTTAACGGTTATGTTTAAAGTGAAATATTACATCCAATGTAAGGCTCATTATGTATATTCTTTCATTGGTTCTGTTTTTAGGCATCCTCTGTTGTTTCTTCTTGATCTGAATTTTTGTGGTTCCTTCATCTTTTTTGTGATTACCTACTTTAAATTACAGAACCGTAAACAAATTTTCAAGGAGAACCTTGAAGTTTCTTCTCTGAAAGAGATGGGCTTACAAGTTTTTACCCCTTGTGAGGTATGTGCTTGTTGACAACTTATTGTTTGTTCACGTCCTTACATTGTCTATGATTTAGCATCATTAACATGTGATATTCTTGGTTTTCAGGTTGCTAATCTTCATTCTTTTCCACCAAGTTTCCACTTTCCATATCACATAAGCCTTAGGCAATAGTAAGTTTTAGTTCTTACCTTAATTCTCTGTTTTGAGCTTAATGAACTTTAGGGACATCATAATCTCAATACGTGTAAGGATGGGAAAGATGAGTTGTTTGCTTTCTTTAGAACTCACTACCTGAATTATTTGTCATTACTAACTTACCATTGATTGTAGGTATGCTATGTTGGGTAATAGCTTGAGTGTAGCAGTTGTGGATCCTTTGCTGCATTACCTGTTTTCTAAGATACAATGATGTTCAACCATATGGCACGAGATATTCACCTGGAACAAACACCTGCACTACAAGAAAAACAGAAATTTTCGTCGATCTTTTTAATTTCCGTCGGCTTTTTCAAAAGCCGATGGAAATTAATTAACTTCCGTCAGCCTAAATAAGCCGACGGAAGTTAACTTAACTTCCGTCGGCTTTAACTGTGGCCGACGGAAGTTAACTTAACTTCCGTCGGTTCAACCCTCAGCCGACGGAAGTTAATTTTTTCCCAAAAAAACAGCAATGCTCTATTTTTTCCCCGCCCGGCCCGCGCCTAGGTTTTCCGCCTCTCTCCCTCCGCCCGGCCGCCTCCCATTCGCCGCCTCCCCACATCTCTCCCTCCGCCCGCCTCCCCGCCTCCCGGTGGCCGTCTCCGCGCCCTCCGCCCCCCTTCCCGCCTCCCGGTGGCCGCCTCCACGCCCTCCGCCCGCCTCCCCACCTCCCGGTGGCCGCCTCCATGCCCTCCGCCCGCCTCCCCGCCTCCCGGTGGCCGCCTCCGCAACCTCCGCCTGGTGGACTCCTCCGCGCCCTCCGCCTCCCGGTGGTTGCCTCCACGCCTCCCGGTGGTCGCCTCCGTGTCCTCCGCCCGCCTCCCTCCTCTCGGTGGACGCCTCCCCACCTCCCCGCCTCCCGGTGGCCGCCTCCGCGCCCTCCGCCCGCCTCCCGATGGCGCCCTCCGCCCGCCCCCGCCTCCCGGTGGCGCCCTCCGCCCGCCTCCCCGCCTCCCGGTGGCGCCCTCCACCCCCGCCTCCCCGCCTCCACGCCTCTGGAACCTCGCGAGGAAGAAGGAGGTGAGCTGCTTCTCCGTATCCTCATGTGCTCATAATATGCAGAGGTTGTAGAGCTTTAGTGTTATTGCTAAAAACAGAAATGTATATGTGATATTTCTTCTACTGCTGTGAAGTAAGGAAGTTTTCAGATATAGCATTTTTGAATGTGTTTGTGAAATTATGAAGGTACCATATACTGAATGAAATCAAGATTGTTCTGAAACTGAAATCTGCAAATTGACTAAAATTCTGAATGCTGAACTGAAGTGGTTGAAGTGTTCTTTGGAAGATGCAAATTTTTGTTGTTGACTTATATGAAATTGTTAGCTACTTCAATGATCCTTTTCTATAACTGTTTTATACAACTAAAATGCCTAGAAGTTCCATACACAGAGGCTTGTCACTTGTGTCAAGAGAACTAAAAAGAATAAATGGATAGTAACCTATGTGCTACCAGCTTTTGTGTACTTTGCCTTCTAGATATGGCTTGCCACTCGCAAGATATGGTTTGATACCAGAGTTCATTTGGACGCTTGCCTATTCTAGTTAGTTTGGCAGCTCTTAATGAAGATCAGCTTGTCCAAGTAGTAGAATACACGGTAAGGTATATTGTTTTTTTTCCTTCATGTTGATGTTGGAATACTTGCTTAGCTTGATTTGACCCTTTCTAACCCTCATCATTTACTAATTTATAACCAAGCTTTTTCATGTTCCCTTAATTTCTCTATTAAGTGTTAAAGGCTTTCAAGAACTATAACTAGTTTAGCTAACACGTCTGGATGTGTATACGTAGTTAAACTTTTCACATATATTGTGTTTGTTTCTTTTACTGTAATTAAAAACATGTATGCCTCCTCATTTTGATCTTTTACTCATTAATTTTCTTGAAATATTTTTAGGCCTCTATGCTGGGTTGAACAAATGTCATTGGACAATGAAACTGGATTGGACAATGAAGCTCGACGGTGCGATGCCATCTTTGCAATTAATTTGTTGGATTTGCCCTTGAAACGGTTAACACAGTTTTATTATGTTTTTATCCATCAGGTATCTTTTTTATATGTTGGGGTACTTGAATTATCTCGTATGACATGTTTGCCATTCTTAAGTAACATAGGCTTGTACTGAGGTGGTTATGCCAATGTCATATAATGAAGATATGAGTATGTTTCCAACATATATAAAATTGACTATTCTTCATATGACAAAAAATGCATCAACAACTTTGGTGTTAGACCAATGGTAGTCATATTTGTTTATAAAATTTCAATGGTCAACACTATTATAAAGCAAACTTTTTACATTCATACGGTTCTAGCAGCTTTACTCTGGTTCTGTGTATCTATGTGATCGATTATTAACCTTTGTGATATGTGTTCTTGTTCTTAGATAGATATGTTTTTGAAGTGCATGTCTCTGTTTAATACTACTAAATGAGAATTTTGTCTATCGTGTTGTAAACTGAATTTTATTTTAAGTAATTCAACCCTTTATAATATGGTTTCAGGTTTCAAATACCAGTTCCAGTTATTCAGATGAAAACAGTGGCAACCGTGATGTAATTTATCCTCTCAACAGTATGGTAAACAAATTATGTTGTATCCTAGGTTCTTTTGAAAGAAAACAAATTTAACTTGATTTGTAATGTAATTTTTCTTGTCAAGGAAAACAAAGCATCCCAGTGGAAAAAAACACCATGTGCTGCAAATAAACACCAAGGAAGCTAGCATGCAGCCGAAGCAAATTCCTCTTTTGCAAATTTTCTTTTTTTTGGATTTTTTTAATTAACTTCCGTCGGCCAATATTAACCGACGAAAGTTATTGGCCTATCGACAGGAAAAAGAAAAAACAAAAAAAACGTAATTTTCGTCGGCTAGGATTTGGCCGACGGAAGTTACCGATTTCTTGGTAACTTCCGTCGGCTAGGTTTGGCCGACGAAAGTTAGCTAACTTCCGTCGGCCGCCGACGGAAGTTAGCTAACTTCCGTCGCCTCGCTTCCGTCGGCCAAAGTCCGACGGAAGTTAGCGTTTTGCCGACGGAAGTTGGCTTCTTTCGTCGGGAAAGGGCTAACTTCCGTCAGCTTTGGCCGACGGAAGTTGCCTGTTTTGTTGTAGTGCTGGAACCATATGTTCGCTCCACACTTTGTTTTTGACGATTCTCAACATTCATTCTGCAAAGAGTTGAAGAACTGTTGTTGATACATTTTCCATGTGTTGCTCAATTGATCATCAAAACTATTCCTAACTATTCCGATGAAAACAGAAATACATATGCCTACAAACAGAACCGATGAAAATAGAGAAGAAATTCAAGAAATTTTTAAGCTTATTGAAATATTTCACTCTGTATAGCACTTGAATGCTTTTGAAGAGATTTACATATTTATTTCGTGTTTAACCGAATAATAATATAATTGTTTTTTAATTTTCAAGTTCATCTCATTTGTTATTTTTCAATGTTTTTCCGTAGCGTTAATTTAACTGACTATCAAATAATTGCTTTTTGATTTTACCGTTGCGTAGCACGGGCCCACTACTAGTATATATACATGCAAAAACCTCTAGTCCCCATGCGTTCTTCCACGCACACAATAAAACATCCACCATATGGTAAATTTTTTACTCCCTCTGTGCTAAAAAAATCATTTTTATCACCTCAAATTCTTCAAAAATATTACTTGTAGCTCTGCCCTTCATGATCTACATGAATCGCTCTCAGGCCATGTACATTTACTAATAATTTTATCTAGCATTAACTTTCTTACTATATGATTATCCGGTAATAATATTACAACTAGAAATTAGATTATCCAGTAGTAACTATTTTATACTACCAAAGATTTTTCATTCAATAATGACTCAGTTAGGATGTCCTAAGATTTAAAAAATCAGACAATAATGTTTAACACTCAATAAAAAATATTTCATCTCTTCATTTAATTCATACGTTATGTCCAGAACATAATGAGATATTAAAATTTTCCAACTTAATAATATATTATAGATTAATTAATAGATAATCTGCGAGTTTAATTTCTATTTGTCACGTGCATATGTATGGTTATGCACAACGGATTAGGACGATATTGCTGAACCAGTTGGTGGCGCCTGGAAGCATTTCATGGCCTTTGGAAGTGGGATGCGCCTGTGCGCTGGTGCAGATTTCGCCAAGCTACAGATTACCACGGCACCACTGCACAACTACTCCCCGTACTTAATTAACTATACCTAACTACTGAAATTAACTTCGTATTGCTATCATTGCATGCAAAGACCGATCATTTTTCATCTATGTATTAAAACACATGCATGCTCTCGTTTGCAAAACTTTTTGTTATGCGAGCAATGAATATTTGTATAATGTTAATATATATAAAGATATAACAGCTAGCTTCCCCGTAAAAAAGATAAATATAATATGTAGCTATATCTGCTATACACATAGATGATGTGAAAAAATTAATGATGATCTTCTGTATACGCGTGCCAGATGGAAGACCGTGAAGGGAGGAACATTGGTGCTTTCTCCTGGACCTCGATTCCCTGAAGGTTTTCATACCCAACTTCTCCCAAAAGCTTGAAGTATGTCATGATGTTTCAGATGTCTACATTGCCGTTGAAGCATGCTTCCATCTTCTGTTTTGGGAGCGACTCTTATATATGCGAAGACTCGTAAATTTGAAGAATTTTACAGTGTGGTAAAACTTTGTTGACATCTTCTACTCCTAAAAGGAGTTGGTGGTGATGGTGAATTCTACATTTCTACCTTATTTTACTGATACGTGGGGCCACCTACTGCCTGCACCACTCGTTTTTTTTAAACAGAGAGGGGAAACCCTCTCCCATTTCTATTATAGAAATGCAACCAAGTTTCAAAAAAAACAAACCCAACCATAGAACCACACAAAACACAGACCGACATTGAAATGTGCACAAAACAAACCACAACCTAAGTCTTATTACAGCCACATCCTGAATCAAGTTAGAACTAGAGTTTCACAAAACGACGCACCCATAGTAAGACAACACATCCAAGGTGATCAAAACCCATAATAGCCCCAACAGCACATGAAGTTCCCTCCAATCCTTTCTTTTTATGTTCAAGCGCTTTTCTTGTTTTCACCCGCACAGCTGATTCCTCGCAAACGTCCATCCATACTTCCTGTTGAAAATGTCATTTACCACCCGCTCGAGAAGGCGCGTTCCCAGCTCCAACTTTTCTCTGTCTTCCGACGATTTCTGAAGCACAGACCAAGAGGAAATCCAGAAATAAATTAAGCTAACACACTCCACGGGGTTATTAATTTTTTTATCTCTAAAACAAGCATCATTCCTTAGTTTCCAAATCACCCAAAGGATAGCTGCTAGACCCACTCCCACCGTATTTTTATCCTCAACCTTCAACCTCTTAAACCAAAACTCCCATATATGTTTCATGTCCACAAAGGGACCAATATCAAAGCAAATTTTCACCAAAGTCCAAACAAATTTAGCCATACTACATTCAAAGAACAGATGTTGTGTTGTTTCTGGTAACCCACAGAAAAGGCACTTGTTTGTCCCACCTTTCCAGCCCCCTTTCAGCAAATTACATCTAGTCAGGATTTTGTTCTTTCTCGAGAGCCATACAAAAATTTTAATCTTCAAAAGGACTTTTAACATCCAGATATCGCCAGCAGGGGTATATGTTACATGATTTTTCAAGACTCTGTAAAACGACTTAACACTGAAGATCCCTTTTTTTGAAAGAGTCCAAAAAACTGTACCATTGTTATCAGTCAGGACAACATCCTTGCACATAAATTTCACCTTGTTCCAATTCAACAGATTATCTCCGATTAAATCCCTTCTAAACTTCAAATTGTTGAATTCATCACTTAAAGCATTGTACATAGATATATTCTGGGAGAAGGATATCTGATACAACTTTGGAAATTGATCAGCTAAAGTTTTACTTCCTAGCCACTTGTCCCTTCAGAACAAGGTTCTTTTACCATTGCCTATTTTTTTAATGCAGTACTGCATATAGATTGATTTTATTTTAACCAAAGCACTCCAGAACTGACAAATACCATGCTTATGATCACATTGTGTTAAGGTTTTGTTATTCAAATATTTATTCCAGAGCAGTTGTTGCCAAATTCCATCTTCATTCTCTAATCTCCACAACCACTTGGCCAATAATGCCACATTCATAACTTGTAGATATAGTACACCCAAGCCACCACAGTCTTTAGGCATGCAAATTACAGGCCATTTGACAAGATGATATTTTCTGGTACCCAAATCTTCCTGCCACAACAATCTTGCTCTAAATGAGTCCAACTTTTTCCTCACAGTTTTGGGCAACAAGTAGAATGACAACATATATAGAGGCACACTGCTGAGACAAGCATTAAGCAAAGTAAGTCGACCAGTAATATCCAAAAGTTTGTCTTTCCAACCACTTAATTTACTTTCAATTTTATTCTCACAGTTCTTCCAATCTTTACCCAGAATTCTACTCTTATTTATTGGAAGACCCAGATATTTAATAGGCAAAACACCCTCTTTACAAGTTAGGATTTGAAAAAAGTTTTCCATCCTTTCCCTATCCATTCCTACACAAAACACTTCACTTTTGTCAAAATTTATTTTCAAACCTGACATCTGTTCAAATAAACATGATATAATTTCAGATTTTTAGCACTGACCAAGTCATCATCCAGCAAAAAGATAGTATCATCAGCATATTGTATAGAAACCCCCTTAGGCATATACTCACACCCCAAATCACTAATGAAGCCACAATTGACAGCTTTATCAATCATAATAGCAATAGCATCTGCAGCCATATCAAACAACAAAGGAGAAAGAGAATCTCCCTGTCTCAAACCCTTATGAGTTTTAAAGTAAGGACCAATTTGATCATTAAGCTTAATACTAACCCTACCACCCATCACTATTCTCATCACCCAATCATTCCATTTGTGGGGAAAACCTTTCAATTCTAACATTTGGAAGAGAAAAGTCCATTTAACTTTGTCATAAACTTTTTCAAAATCAACTTTAAATAAAACACCAGATTTTTTTCTTAGAGTGCAAAGTATGCAAAATTTCATGCAGAATAACCACACCTTCCAAAATATATCTTTTTTTAATAAAGGTTGTTTGATTTTTGGAAATAAGATAGTCAATACTCTTCTCAAGTCTATGCATTAAAACTTTGGTAAGAATCTTGAAGCTTACATTGAGCAGACAAATGGGCCTGAAGTTTTTAACTCTATCAGCATCCTCGCATTTTGGAATCAAAGTTACAATCCCACAGTTTGGCCTATTAATATCATCCTTTCCAAGTTGAAAATCTTCCAAAATTCCCATGAAGTATTTTTTAATGATATCCCAGAAATTTTTATAAAACTCTATAGTAAAGCCATCAGGTCTAGGAGATCTATTATTTCTCATTCCAAAAATGGTTTGCTTAACTTCTTTTTCTGTAAAAGGTTTCAATAACTCATTTTTGTCTTCTTGACTAAGCTGTAACATACCACCATCAATCATTTTAATAGAAATCCTTTCATCTTCTCCAAACAACTGTTTATAGAAAACATTAACATGAGTTAGCATCTCTTTTTGATCAGTTATAATCAAGTTTCCATCCCTCAAAAAGGCACCACATTTTTCCTTTTTCTCCCATTTGCTTTAGCATGGAAGTATCTAGTATTACCATCCCCTTCCAAAATATCTTTTTCTTTACTTCTTTGAATCCATTTTAAGTGAGCTTCTCTCATTAACTCTTTTAGTTGTATCTCAAGATTTTTTCTCTTAATTCTGTTCTGCCAAGACAAACCATGAATTTCACTTTCTTTATCAATATCATCAATCATTTTCACAATGTCTTATTTAGATCTTTTATATACTCTTTTCCAATTCATATTCCAACCTCTTAATTTTTTCCTTAGACACATCAATTTTTTCTGCCATTTTTCCATGTAGGAACCACCACTATCACAATTTTGCCAGCTTTCATTAATCACCTCCCTCAGATCAGATCTCAATAACCAGCTGTTTTCAAATTTAAAATCTGAAGGTTTCCCATTAGATCCACCAAAATCAATTAGGAGGGGCGAGTGATCAGACATTATTCTTTCTAAAGGAGTAACCTTAGCCAAAGGATACCTTATCTCCCATTCAGTAGACATTAAGAATCTGTCCAACTTTTCAAAAGTAGGGTCTACATGGTTATTGCTCTAAGTGTACAGACCTCCACACATAGTCATTTCCCTTAAATTGTTGTGATCAATTATTGCATTAAAAATAAAACTCCATTTAGTATAACCTCCTTCTTTATTTTTTTCTTTCTCACTTCTCAGAATATTGAAATATCCTTCAAATAAAGTAGGTTCAATACACCCCTTACATACTTGAGCAAACTTACTAAGAAATTCCTCCTTAAGATCATGTTGAGTAGCCCCATACACCACAACCAAATTCCAAATTACCTTGTCAATTCTATTTGCAATCTTTACCTTGACAAAGTAATTTCCTATTTCTTTTTCAATTACCCTCCATTACATCTTCATTAACACCAACAATTATCCCCCCAGATCTCCCTTTAGAAGGACTCCAAGTCCAACTCATTTTTTTCCCACCACTCATATTCATCAAGAATCTATGAAAAAAATCAGTTTTTATTATTTCCTGAATACCTAGAAAATCCACCTTCTTCTCTCTAACAACATCCAATAGATGTTTTCTTTTTTCAATACCAGTAATGCCTCTAGAATTCCATATGAGCCCTTTCATCTAAACTTTTTTTCTTACTCTTGTTACCCTCTTTTTTCTTGGGTTAGCCTTAGTCATACCAAGGTTTCTAAGATTTTCGTTTGTTTTTTTAGAAACTTTCAGGGATTGGTACAGAATAATATCTGCACATTCCCCCTCAGACATTATGTTTTCAGAATCAGAATCATTATGCATATCATGAGAAACCAATTCTACATCAGAGTGTTGTTTATCTAGTGTGTCATCAGTATTGCCCTCATGCTTGCTAGATAAGAAAAGATCTATTCTAGATTTTTTCCAAAGATTTAATCAGTTCCAAATTCTAATCCACTTGTTCAGTAGAACAACCAAGTGAAACTCCTAAAATGCTAGTCATTTGATTTAGAGAAACATTATCATCATTGATAAAAGAGGGGATGGTAGTACCTTTACCAACAAAAGCATTTTGGGTTTCTTTTCTATTGGTGGTCAACTCCAGCATAGTTTTGTCTTCTTTAGATTTAAGCCTAGAGCACCTCCTCCTGTCTTCCTCCTCCAGATTCTTGTCTTTATCAGCCATGACTATCCCCACTCTTGTAGCAAAATCCACTGATTCTTGAGAATCAACGTAATCATCACTGTCAGTAATTTGAATTTTACCCCCCTCTTCAACAGAGTTTTGATCAATCAAACAATGTTCATCAGAGGCAGCTTGAACTGTTTTAGCAATTTCACTTTCATCCTTGTTTTCCTCAATTAAGGTCTCCTTACATTGCAGAACCCCACTTATGTTCAAATTCACATCAGACTACCCTTCAGGCAGACTAAATTCTACCAATTGCAATCTTTCTGCCACTTCCGCATCAGTCAAATCCACATTGTAAGGAATCCCCAATTTCTCAGATACACACAAGGTCTGCTCTTCTAAGGCTGTAATATTTTTTCAAAGCAACTACTCTTATCTTTCCTGGTATCCTATTCATTTTTTCCATGTGTCTTTTTTTAGCCAGATTCCCTTCCAGATTTTCTTCACTTTTTTTCTCCTCCTCCTCCAACAACCGTTTTCCCTTGTCTTTGCTCAAGAACCAACCCATTTCAACTATTTCTTCTAGAGAATAGTGTATTTCATATAACAGCAAGCTAGGGGTAGTCAGGATAACAAAGAAAGGGAGAGCAATAGTGTTCATCATCCCAACTTGTTCTCACCAAATCCTTGGTTCTTACAGTTTCCATATCCACTTCCAAAACAACTCCTACATTCGATCCAACCTCACACAGAGCTTGATAGTTCTTCATAGTATCAGGCAGACCCATGACATTTATCCATACCACATGGAGCTTACCAGATGCCATTGCCTCCTAGGTCCAAGGTCTGACCTTAACCCTCACTCCATTGCCTCTCAAAGTGAATTCCTCAAAGTTTGAAATCTCTTCTAACCTCATCTTACTCGGAAACCTTATCTGAAAAGTGCCATTAGCCATATCTTTGGCCTTCCAGACCCAGTTCCATCTAAACTGATTTGTGAAACCTGTAAGTTCATCTAAGGTGTCTTAGGGTTCTTAGGGATCGTCTAGGGTTTGACTAGTAGGGTATAACTTAGGGATGTCGTACCTCTGCTTTGCCGAGGAAGAAGGGGACGCCATGGCGCGAAGCTGTGGCGTCGTTTAAGTCCGACGTCCGGCGGTGTGGAGGCGAGGGAGGATTCCCACCGCTGTAGTGCCTTAGCAGATCGGATAGCTTAGATGGGTTGGAAGAGGTTTTCAGTCGCGCGAGCATCAACCCCAGCGCTGAGAACCTCTCCCCTATTTATATGGCACTGCGCGGTAGGGGCCCCTGAACCAGATCGGTTGGGGCACCCCCGATCTAGGCGCACGGGAGAATAGGGAGAGTTAGTTTAGAGAGTCTGAGTCTAAAGGGAGGAGAGGGACTCGGTCCCCCTCTCCTCATGAGATCTTAACCAACAAAACCATCCTCCAACTGCTTCTCGGATAGTGTTTTAGATTTTTACACAAAAACTAACGCCATTGGATTCATATGTTACTTGTTTGCTACATCCCTAGTATTCTGAACAAGATACAGCCCAGTCCTTCAGCACCAGACCCAACAAATTTGGATATAGGTTTTGGTTGTTTAGTCAGAAAACAATCCACAGATTTATGAGAATACTTTCCACATATAACACAGAACACATTAATCTTGCAATCCCTGAACACATGCCCAACACCTTTGCATTTGATGCAAAAAATCTTACCAGCAGTTCCAAGTTTGTCACCACCCATTTTAAATTTGCTTCTCTCAGGCACAACATCATAATCTTCCTTCTGTTCCAATTCCACAATCTCTAACGAAGCTTTACGTGAACCACTTTTATCACAATTAGAGGAAGTTTTTGCCTCTTCAACTTTCAGATTATCATCTTGACCTCCTTCATTCATAACCAAATCCACTTTCTTGCCAGCATCCAACACCGGAACATGGGTTTTTACCACAGGACGAAAAGAACCTTGCATACCTCCCCTAGCTGCACTTGTCGCTCTCCAGGTATTCGAAGAATGATTCATCGGTCGAGGATGCCAAGGACGGTTCCCCCAATCCACCATCGAAGACGATATGACCACTTGCGCGAAGCTTCTGGATTCTGTAGACGACCTAGCGTGAGCCCTTCCTCCCACGCCCAAACGCGGCCACTCAACTTCTGTATCTAGGGTTCTTTCAACCCAGAGATGGTGGACACGCGACGACAGATGAGCGAGGGGAAAGTGGTTAGAACCCTCCAGAAGGCTTCCACCCACAATGCTAGCAGGAAGGAATAAGGTCAACGAAAGGCAACTCGGACCGCCATTCTTTTCCTTCTGGACAAAGCCCAATCCACCACGAATTCCAGGATGAGCCCACGGTACCACACCATCTTGGATATCTCGTACGAGGCCCAAAACCCTCCGCAAACTGATTCCGCGACTCGAGCGATTCATCGTAGCAGCTTTCATCTCTGTGGCTTTCTCCAGTCGTTTCCAGCGGAAAGACAACCCGCTATACGTCGTGATTAGCGGGATGCCGGCCGGGCCAGCGACGTGGTGTGGCGGCACGCACGCGTGGTGGCGGACGTGGTGGTGTGGCCAGTGCGAGCAGATCGGCGGCAAGTGCGGCTACAACCAGAACGGCGAGTTCTTGGGCTGCCTCTGCGCCAATGTCCTAATGGACAGCGACGACTGCAGTAAGACCGTCCGGGTGGTTCTGCACCACTCGTTGTTTCTCCTCCCCTGCTTCCCGCCGCCCCTGACACTGTTGCCATGCCCACGATATGGAAGTATAATGAGCTCCCGAGAGGGGAGTCCCCTGCCCAGAGACATGAGCACGTACCGCTCATGAAGCAGACCCTGAAACCGGCACGCTGGACGAGGCGGGCGCTGAGCGCGTCATAGCACGCGAGCGCTTGGTGGGCTACGGGCGTCTCCAGGACCCTCCGGAGCGCCTCCGCGGGGGACTCCCCGACGGTGGAGTAGGAGCAGCGCGGGAAGATCCTGGCGGCGCGGGCTGAGGCAGGTGATGGGGATGTTAGGCGAAACTGGACGTGCGGAGGCGAGGGCCCCGATGCGCGGCGCCAGGAGGCGCGCGCGGCGAAGGGATGCGAGGGCGAGGATGAGGACGAGGACGGTGGTGGCGGCTGGTGCGGGAGAGTGGCGGCGTGGCACGCCATCTCCGCCTCTCGCTCTCAGACTCTCTTTCTCTTTCATGCACGCCTCCTGCGTTGCTCCGCATGGTCAGCATGCTCCGCACCACCGACGGTCATGCCTGCTCGACGCGCCCCACGTGTCCGGAAGCGTGTCCCCGCACAGACCGTCATCGTCGCCGCCCACACCTGTAAGCACCGCCTCCCGTGTGCCACTGCCTGCGCGCCCCCCGTAGGCGTCGCCTCTGTCGTTGCTCGGGCGCCGCCGCCGCCGCCGCCGCCCTCACGCGGCTCCCTCTCGTGTGCGCCGTACACACCACGTTGTTGATCACGCGTGTCGCCGCTCCATGCCGCAGATCACAAATGAAAAATATGAACTTGCAGGATAACAAATTACAAAGTAAATGCATGCGACCCATCCATTTACAACATCATAATGTATACAGAGTTTGTGTTATATTGAGTATGCTTCAAATTGACAACATGTACATGATAGAAAGATTGGGTGTCATTTCAGCAATTCTGTTTATCTTTAGGAAAACTCGTAAATAAAATTGTCTTTTGAACATCAAGAACGTTTGAAGTTGTGACTGAAACTGCAGGCATCCAATATTTTCCTGAAGAAATCAACCAACTACCAGTTTGTACTCGGCAATCAGGATCCCAAGAAAGTTAAACCGCACAGTATTATTCTTCGCTTTTGAACTGAGACCCCAATTGGCCTTTGGTTAATGTTGCTGAAGTCTGCCCTTGTAAGTGAAGCTTGACTACTAGACATGCTATTCTGCATATTCCGTTGTCAACTGTTCGAAGGGAGTAAGGGACTGAATTTCATGCATTCTGGTTGCTGCCCCTACGAACCGGTGGTTCATGGTTATGTTTTCATAAGTTGTTAGGACAGCCTTGGGGTCCAATGAAGCCCTGTCAATATGCTTCCTAACATTACATCCCGCATAGGTGCAATTGTAGTAACTCCTACATGTAGAGAGAAATTTTGAAACAAAGCAAAAAAATTACAGCTAATAGTTTTTGTGCAGAACCATAATCGATAGATAAAAAAATCAGATGTAATTGTTCAGCAAATTAATAGGAAGTACAACAGCAGGTGGATCTTTTTTCTAGAGTTTGGGATTTGGATAATACCATGTAAAGAGGTATCTTTACCTATGTGTCATTGAGAAAATCTTGAGGTCTTTTTCATTAATTCATGAGGTTTCATGGTCTACTTCTAAGATGAGACACGGAAACCTATCATTCACCTTAATATTCATTCAAAGAATCAAAATTGATGCTTCTGCTTATATAGAGCTTTTGCCATTGCTTTATTCTCTTTCTCATTTCTCAGTGAAGTGTACTGTTTTATGTTCCCTAGAAGGAATTACAATACATAGTTTGAAATGCAGGTTTGGGCATGTTAGAGAGCTTCAATATACACAAATGATTGCCTCAATGAATACTTAATATCTACTGTATCTGTTTTCCTTACTTTCAACTCTGCTTTGGACTCTGGAGGGAGCTTGATTAATAGATCAATGACCACGAGACAGATCTTCCATGTCGTAATGAAGCTCTTGGGTATATGTTAGCAACATAATTGATCAAATTAAACACATTTTCCAGTGTTACTGTATTGAAACACCTCTATTTTCTTGTAGCAACTTCAAAGATGTGGGCAAAGGCATTGATGATTTGCCATCTGTGACATATCTGGACATGTAAATTTGGTATTTCGTATCATAGTCAGCTTTTCTAGAGGCATGTACCAAACCAATAATGTCAACGACCTGTGAGTCCGGATGACAAAAACCAAATCTATTTTTAATGGTGTCAAATCATTAAATCTCTAGATTACAAATGGATTGGTCTATATTTGAATCTTGCATTTAGGAGATGCAAGAATTGAAATAGAAGAATGCCATTATTAAAAAACAACTAATAACATGACCTCTTATCAAAATTTGGAAGAAATAGCTTGGCTTTCCAAACTTAAATTTTTGACATGGTTTTGAATGGTTATTTTTCATCTCAACAACCATATTGATGCATTTCATGGTCTATTTCACAATATTTAACAACTATGCTACAATCTTATTCCTTTCTCCTCTCTTGATATACTACATCATCTTCTCTCCCTCTCGTTTTTGTTGGAACACTATCACATGTATTAGTGATATATGGCTAGAAGTGCAATAGCCATTTTGGTGAGAGTAGATGTGATTTGTCATAAAGGAAGGTGGTGCAATTACTGATAGAAAATGTTGTAGTTAAGATACTACAAGCTAGCATGTTTATTACTACCTCTGTTTCTGAATATAAGTCATTCTGTCGTTTATCAAATTCATATGTACATTAATGAATCGAAATGGAGGGAGTAGATAATTATGCTTTACATTATAATTTGATGCACATCGTATTTATGTTTATAGCATTCTATCTAATTTTAGTGGTAGTATTCATAGTATCACAAAATTTTCCTATATAGGTCATCGGGCACTTTTGATATACTATTTTTAGAGTATTTTCTTGCTCCCTATATCTTGCAATTAAATTTGATTATAAATTGATGTGTGTATATATATATATTTAAAATACCGTGATAATGTTTTAATCCGTTGCAACGCACGGACATCTGACTAGTAAATTTGAAGAATTTTACAGTGTGATAAAATTTTGTTGACAATCCAATATGTGCGATCTAATGTATATGCAATGCAATGGTTCAGAATTGATATTAGTAACCTATTACCTCAGATCATATAATTATTCTTTAATATGTGTGGACCCATATACATACAATAATTTCTTTTTTTCTTCGTACGTTAACATATTAATTACTGCATGTTCTACAAAAATGAAATAATCAATAATTTTTTCATACGACCAACATAAATGCATATCGCTTTCCATAATTAAGCTAGTTAGCCAAATTTCTTTTTGAATTAATTATTTTAAACATACTTAATCGACGGTCTAAATTAGTTTTAACTATTACACCTTTATAGGAAGTAATAGGGTACCGTAAATAGACCCCTATACGTATCCTTCACTCCACTATGTTTATATATGTACTCACTGCTCAAACACTATGAAATATAAATAAACGTATAGTTTATGTTTAGGTCTTACATATATAATTAAACATGGAGGGTACATTTATAAAGTGTTGATTATGGCTCCGTTTTGTACGACTCTAAATTCAGCTTCAAGTCAAATGAGTAAATTTCAAGTTAAAAAAACGTGGAATTGGAGTTGGAGCTGTAGTTCTTTTATAAACAATTTAAACAAATCACTCTCTCTATTTTATAATTTAATATTATATGTCATTTAAATTTTTTTAAATCAAACTTGTTAAATTTTGACTAAGTTTAAATAAAAATATTAATATTTATAAAATCAAATAAATATAATATTAAGATATTTTTCAAGCTCCGTTTGATGAAGTGAATTTGATGATGTAATAAATAGTAGGCATATATTTTTTATAAAATTAGATGAATTTTGAGAAGTTTGACTTTGAAAATATTAACCGACTTGTAATACGAAACGGATATAGTATTTATATATTTATATTTATTCACAACACCAACGGATATAGTATGATCTTGGAGTCTGATTGTTAGCTTCAACATGGAAATGGAGTGATGACTCGGGACAATAATGGAAGTGCATTGATTCCTAGAGCCCAGCCTTTGACTTCTGGGATTTTGGAATAGACCCATATTAATATTTCAAAAAAATCTAAATAAATATCAAAGGTACATGGCAAGAAAGGAATACCGAGTGGGCGGATATCGGACTCAGCAGTCGGTACTACCAAGTGTTGAATCTGAGCCAAAGACTCAGGAGTCGGGATCAGCACTGTCGAGTGCTTGATCCGAGTCGGGACTCGGAAGTCGGGGGTCGGCTTATCAATCTCGACCACGTATTCCTAGAATCTAACTTCTTGTCCCGTGGGGACGTGATCTTTCTTTTTATTGTTCGATTCTTTGGGAACGTGATGAAATTTGCGGGATATGGTTATATATATGGAAACCGACTTAATTGAGATCATGATCGTGACACAAGATCTGGTTGCTCCCATATAAATACTCGTAGATCTGGCTGATTCAGAACGATGAGAATTACAATAGAACTGTGATAGGGTTATTCTTGTCGCTTCTGTTTTTTGTGATGTCGTTGTAGACTACTCCATTCCATTCATCGGCGTACATCGAGAACGGGAGAGCGAGTCTCCGGAACCATTTGTTGCAGATTCGTTCTCGACTATTGTACAATATGTGTGCTACTTTACTGTACGGTTATTAATCATGCTTTGTGAAAACATGGTTACTATGTTCATGCTAGTACTTGTGGATGCCATGATTTATATTATCCAAAAATTAATCGTAAAATTACCTAATATTCCAACAATCCCAAAAACTTATTCTAGGCAATATGTGATTAATTCAATGGCTGGATTTGTGGATGCACTGAGGCTAGAAAAATTTTCTAACGTGTATTTTAAGAGATGGCAAGCAAAGGTCCGTCTCTAGCTTACAACTATGAATGTATAGGAAGCGAGACATGGTAAACCTGAAGGCGAACTCTCTTCTGATGAGCAGAAGAAGTTTGTGGAGGCCAATAATCTCTTTGTGGGATGTATTCTAGGCGTGCTCTCTGACCGTCTGTGTGATGTTTACATCACTGCGATAGATGCGAAAGAGTTGTGGGATCCTCTGATTGCAAAATATGGTGCATTAGACGTAGTCAATGAACTATACATCATGGAGAGCTTTCATGATTATAGAATGGTGAATAATCGTTCTGTGGTAGAAAAAGATCATGAGGTTGTGTATTGTCAAGGAACTTGACCTCGTTAAGTATCCTTTACTTGACAAGTTTGTGGTTGGGTGCATTATTGCAAAGTTGCCTTCTTCGTGGAGGAACTTTAACACTATTCTAAACACATGAGAGACACGAGATATCAATTTTGTTGATAGCAAAATTTGACACTAATGGATAAAGTTAACAAAAGCCGAAAATGTGAGTCATCCCTAGCAAGGGCCGGTCCAACCACCATTGTGAGGTCAGTTAGACTAGCCAAGGACCCTCGGTCCAACCAACTTTGGTTGGTCGGTCCGACCAGCCATGTTATGCTGGTTCGACCGGCACATAGGCCCAGTCCGACCGACAGAGGCTGAGTTTGAACCCAAAATGAGTAATTTTGGGAGATTTTATCTCTAATCTATTTTTAATGACTTGGAGTCATCCCCTATTCAATCTAGGATGAGGAACACGCCTAGGGACAGCAATACGAACCCCTATATAGAGGGTTAAGGCCGATTTAAAGTGGGACTCTCTCAAAATTCCAATCTAATCTATCCATATGGAATTGTTCTTTTTTAATCTTTTATTTCATTTACTTTCTTGCACTAGGTCAAGCCATAGATCATCCATCTTTGCTTGTTTGTGTTGTAAACCCGTCGTCCGTCGCATCGTAATCATGTTAATTCTTGTCGATTTGCTTGTGAATCAGCCGTCATGCCCCCATAAATAGTCCTTATCGATCTAATCCGGTAATTCGGTCTTAGGACCGAGTTGCTAATGTTTCTAGGGTTTGTGCAGGGTCTAATACATCGATCTTCATCACCAAGGAGCCCCTATGCCAAGCCTTGCCATCAATATGCATGCCATCAAGTCGAGGAGATTTGTGCCCCAACTACCGGTCCGACCACCAGCAATAATAGGTCCGACCACCATGACATTGTTGGTCCAATCGGCGGTGTGTAGCTGGTTAGACCGGGTTCTGGTGGCCGGTCCGACCACCCTTGGTTGGCCGCTCCAATTGCCTAGCAACTCCGAATTCCTCATTACGGATGAGGATCGTCGGGTGACACGACATCATTGTTTTTTTAGTGCTTTGTCACAAGATTTAAGTGTCAACACACTTTTTAGCGACTTCGCTGTGGAGGCACACGCCAATTATAAGAGCATTGGCGCCGGGTACAACCACTACGACTACATCAACACCCCCTACGCCGACGAACATGCTGGGGAGCGCAGAAATTGATGACAACAATATCGTCCTCCCCACCCTAGAAGATATCTCTGAGGAGGATAGGACCGAGATCGAGGCCAAGACGAGGGAGTTACATGATCTCATGCTTGGATGTTACATGAAGACTCGCTCGGGCTTCGTCAAGTGTAACCCCAACCTCAACATCTCCATGGACAAGGTAACATCTCCTCTCCCTCTCTCTACCCTATACATTGAGCAAAAAATAGCCGCAACTATAGATCAAGCGGTTAGCACTACATTTACAAATCGTTTAGGGCCCAAAGTTGATTCTAGAATAGAGGCGATGTTTAAGAGATTCTATTTTTTTGAGGTTGATTCTCCTACCCCAATTTCTAGCGTACCCCCATTCACCATGTATATAGCAATATGGATGGGAGTACAGGGAAAATTTTCACATCTACGTCCTCGGCATCCACGGCCAAGACCCCTTTGACCCCTGTCAATCAGACCAGTCCTCAGGCCAGTCCAACCAGCGCTTGTCATCTAGTGGCACCCGACTTCCATCCTGACACCATTGTGCCGCCTGCAATGGCTAGTCTAACCGACATCTAGGCTGATCCAACCTGCGCGTGCCCACCTGCGGCAATCGGCCACTAGGCTGGTGTGACCGCGCCCCCATACTACATCGGTCTGATCGGCCCCAGGCCGTTTCGACCGACTACTATCTAGTTCGGTCAGACCGGTTAGATGGCCGGTCAGACTACCCTACTATAGCTTTTACGCCTCCTTCATCGGCACCAATGCTACCTCTACCCGCGCCTGCTGCACCCCATGCTACCGCATACGTGCATAGGCCCGAACAAGTGCCCTACCATAAGCCGGCCAGGGAAGAGGATAACTAAGAAGAGTTTTATGGTCGACACGCCGATATACCACCGTGTGTCACACCTCCACATGCTAGGCGCCCCTAAGATAGAGGCGTAGATGACATAGATGAACACATTCATGCATTATTTAGGTAATGTGTAGGCTATGCTCCCCGGGATCTGACTAGGACCTATCATAAACCATACCGAATTATTTTGACACCGTCACATATGCTGGTGGTTTTAGAGTTCCTGAATTTACTAAGTTCAATGGCGAGGATAGTAAGACTACATGGGAGCACATAAGTTAGTTTTTAGCACAGTGTGGTGAAATAAGTGGGTCAGATGCATTTAACCTAAGATTGTTCTCTTTGTCGTTATCTAGCAATGCTTTCACTTGGTTTTCATCGCTGCCACCTAACTATGTGAAAAATTAGACCCAGTTAGAGTAGAAATTCCATGATCATTTCTATACTGGGAAGACTAAGCTTAGACTTTCGCATCTAACATTGGTTATTCCAAAATCCAGTGAGAGTGTCTCTGAGTATATCAAGAGGTTTAGGGACACAAGAAACCGATGTTTTAATTTAAACCTATCTGAATGAGATTTAGCTAATTTAGATTTCAATGGTTTGCATCCTGAAATTAAAGAAAAGCTAGACATGCAAGATTTCTTAGAGGTGAACCAAGTATTACAAAAGGCTTTGGCCTAGGAAGGCCGAGTCAAAGCTAAAAAGTTCACTAAGACATTTAATAAACCCAAGACCAAAGCTCACGTCATGGAGCATTTCGATGAGGAATCATCAGAAAGCAAAGATGACTCGACTGACATGTATACTATCGAGTGGACTTGCTCCAATAATACCAACCACTCACTTGTTCTAAATTATGGCCGTCTCCTAGTAAAAATCGGCCCAATGAAGTCAACTATACTTATGACGTGACCAAGTGTGATAAAATATTTGATTTTTTTGTTGAAAACTAGCTCCTTAGGTTGCTAAAGAGTCATGTCACCCCACCGCCGATGACCTATAGAAGCGTGCATATTGTAAGTGGCATGATTCTCATTCTCACTCTACTAATGATTGCAATGTTTTTCATCAATAGGTTCAATCGGCCATAGATGAATGATAATTGAAGGAAGACACTATCTTCAAGATAAAGCTAGATCATGACCCCTTTCCCATAAACACAATCAACCTTGATGGGTAAAAGGTGCTGATTCGGCCTGAACAGGCTGAGTCATCCAAAGGGAAAGTGGTCGTAATAGTAGAATCTTGGCCACAAATGCTCATACCGAAGAATCCTAGAGTAGGGGTTTGGAAAGTAAACACAAATGAAACGTCTTTGGCTAAGTCACATAAGAAGCCGAAGGTGACATACGAGATGCTACTTTGGAAACATCAAAGGAGGGCTAAAAAGGAAAACACTCAGCCAATGCCTACAACAAGGTCGAACCCCCAGTAAGGAAGTAAGTTTGGTCACCACTACGCAAGGACGTTGGAGCCACCCATTCCTCTACCCCAATACCAGCTTCTAGTGGTGCAATGGGCCCTGTGCTACCTTTCTCCTACCGGATACCCATTTCCTTACTTTTTTACGTGCATCCCTTTTGTACCACAAGAGATGTATAATATGTCGGGGCAGATAAGTACGGTGGGGGTAGCGTCTTCAACCGACTCTTTGTCACACCGCAAAGGCATCCCGGAGATGAGGGATGGTCGTCTCAGCATGGAGACGAAAGAGGTGAGCACAAGGACATGGAGGTACCAGGAAGTGTTCTTGAGGCCATCATCATCAAGGTGGGTTTCCGGGACATCCCAATCCCTAAAGGAGCACTTCTAGGACAAGACAAAGGTGGCACAGAGAGGATGACTGATGATGACATCGTCGGTCCGACTAGCGCCCTAGGGTGGTCTAACCGACCATCTCATACGGGTTTGACCGACCTCCTATGGCCGGTCTAACCGACAATTTTTAGGCATCCGGCAATGACTAGTTTGACTGGCAACACCCGGTCTGACTAGCCCACCTTGGCTAGTCTGACCGATGGTGTACAGAAAGTCGCCAACAACAAGCATAAAATAGGCGAGGCCGATTCAGGTACTTCTCATTCAGTCAAAAATTATAGGAGCACGTTTGTTGCCCTGGGAACAAAGACACAACCTTCATGGGTACCTCTGGGCATGACCAAGTCTCAAAAGATGCACCTACACCGTCTTTAGACACATGAGATAAAGGAAGAGAAGGCCGAAAGCGAACGGGATGCAATCTTTGAGGAAATTCGCCCCCGATAAGCACCCAAATAGGTATGGAAGCCCAAGACGGTTGTGTTGGACAACCCGGCTCCTACACCATGTGATGATGAGGATGATTTGCTGGATGACGATTATACACCTGTCTCGGAGGGACCCCCTTGTAACGACCTGATTTTCATCACGCGTTAAAAATAAAATAAAGTAATTAATAAATGAACTTCAAAAAAATATATATTAAATGTATATCATAAATAAGTGAGCTAAAATACGGACCTAAAAATTTCATTTAAAAATAAATTGTAGCTCGAGTTTTTTTCCTAAAATTTGCATTGCTCTAACTTGCGTCCCAAAAATCTTTCTAGAATTTTTGGCGCAAAATAAATTAAATAAGATGTAATCAATAACATTTCATCGCAAGACTCTAACACTAACTAATAAAATATATTTCAACGTGAATGTTGTGATAAAGCATTTCAATTAGAAATAATATTCCCTTATCGTTTGTGAAAATTAAAAATACATTTTTCATTCGAATTATTTAAACCCCAGGGAAAAATACCTTTTTAAATCTTTATTATATTTTAAATACCAAAATGAATTTAAAGCCTTAATTTTGCGTTCAAGTTCTGAATATTTAATTTCGATGTGAATACAAATATTCTCGATCACCGATTATTCTTTAAAGTATCAATGAGCGATTTATTTGAAATCCAAAATTTCTAAATTTATTTTAGACTCCAAACTTTCCAAAAACTTTTCACTTTTTACCATGAATTAACTTTAATTTTCAGAAATAAATAATTTGGAGAAGATAATAATATTAAAGGCAAAAATTAAGTTTGACTAATTAATTACTGAAATAATAAATAATTAAAATACCATTTCAGGAATTAATTAACTAATTCCTTAATTAGATTCCTTAATCACTAGCGTTTTTTTAGCTTTAACCGCCGTGCATGTGCATGCAGCCGCGCGCACTGCGCACACGTCCTATCTGGGCCCTAGCCGCTGCATGCACACGCCTGCACCTGCATGCCACCGCACGGTTGTACTGTGCGACTGCTTTTAAAGTTATTCCTGAAAATGAATAAATAAAAGTAGCGATAAATAATTTTAGTTTTGAGTTGAAAAATTTATGTTAAATTCCTCAAAGACAAACTAAATTTTAGAAATTTTTATTAAATTTTAGGACCTTTGTAAGATGCATAGAAAATTGAAATGAACTTCAACAACTATTTTAAATTGGGGAATTAAAATTTTCGAGAAATAATTCAAATTTTAGTTTGAAATTTTTATTAAATTTTCTAAGTCAAGAATACATCTTAGAAATTTTCTCTGGATTTTTAGGATTTTTTTTACGTTTTCAGAAATTAATGAAATAACAGAATAAATTAAAATTCTTTAATTAAATCGTTAATCAATACCTTAATTGCTCTCCATCCGCTGCTGCGTTCGCCCAAACCGCCTGCGTTGGCACGCGTGTCCCGCCCACGTTTCCCGCCGCATCGCTACGTGTCATCTGCGCCGTGGGTCCCGCCCGCCTGCATGCGCGGCGTAGTCCCGCACCTGCAGCCGCAGCACGTGGGCCCCGCCCTGCGCCTGCTCTAGCCGTGGGCCCCGTAGAATTAAATATCCGCATTTCTGCCCATTCTAAATGGGTGGACCCCACCTGTCCCTTTTTATTGCACCAACGTGCGGGCCCGCCATGCATGCCTCCTCCCCTATAAAAACCCGCTGTCGCTCTCATTTCTGCCACACCGAGCGCCACCCGATCCCGCCCGACTGCGCCCACAGCCGCACCAGGCTCGCGCCATGCTGCTCGCCCGCTGGCCGTCCTGCGCTAGGCCGCGCCAAGCTGCGCCCGCGCCTTGTTCTTTCATCTCCGTTCGGTTTGGTGAGGATCCCTCTCCTTCCCTACATTTTTCTAAAATTATATTATATTAATTTATTACGATATTTATAGGTTATTTTCGTATTGTTTTTTTAACCTTGATAATTTATTTAATCTAGTTTATTCATTATTTTCATTGGAGCATTTAACGTCTAATTGTTAATATCTATCTCGATTTATTAGGTAAAAATATCATTTTAACTACATGTTTAAATTATGTCGAAAATGTCTTTTAAATTATTTTTATATCTTTGACTTCCCGAAAATAAATTAAAAGAGATAGATAAATAAATACCATGATTTAAGAATTAATTTGAGGAATTCATGTCAAGTTCCTTAGGGCAAAATAATATTTTAATTTGTATAAACCAGCGTGGAAAGTGCAAATAAAATTAGAAAAATAAATGTCCTTAATAAAATCCTTAATTAATTACTTGATTATTTCATTAATTGCCTACATCATTTTCCATCCATACGCATATACTCGATCATGCATTGCGCTAGCACGTGAGCCCCTCGCATGTTGCCGAACTTAAACACCCGCCGGTCTACAGCACAATGCCATAGACTCGGTTCACCATAGACTAGAATCTGAATTAAAATTTAAATTAAATCCTAGAAATTGATTTAAGCTTCAAAAATTCATAACCTATTCAATTTAACTCCAAATTTGATCATTCCAATTTTAGAAAATTTATCTTTTTATCCTCTTCATATTGGTGTAATAAAAACAATAGGTTTATTCTGATCTTTTTATTATTAATTAATTGGAAGTTTAAAATACATTAGAATACATTTTTATTCCTTTTTAGAAAATTCCTATCTCCATCAAAATTCATTTTAAAAATTTAGATAATAATTTTAGAAACTTAATTACTTTATTTTCCTTGGTTCAAACCAATCAAACTTATATGCCAGTTGTGTGGTTTTTGGATTGTTTAATTGAATGTTACGTTTAATTTATTTATATCGAGAAGACTACGACGCCACCGAGGAGCCGGATTATTTCCCGGAAGTTCCTCCCTCACCCTTCGCTGGACAAGGTAAGTCACCAAACCAATCTTTTGAGCATATTGAACCCATGTTTGATTAAACTATCGCTAAAACACATAGGTTATACATGCATTAGTCAAATGAACCCTTACAATATATTTATTTAGGATCCCCCGACCTTGATGTGCAACCCAAGCCATGCTCTCTAGCCTAAACTCCTTGTCACCATATGATAAATGTTATTAGCTAGTGTCCAATGTATCGACACGATCGCTATAAGATAAAAATGAGTCGTAGTACATGGTTCTACTATATGATCCCCATTGTTTCTTATCTATGGAATTCTGTCGGTGTTGGAGTTGTGGTTATGAGTGAATGCATGGTGGGTTCCGGGTGCAAGCTAGGGCATTGGTCGGTAGCACCCGGGGCACTATAAGGACCGGTCTGAGGGATCCGTTGCAATACACTTCCGTACTAACCACAAGTCTAGTGGGTAAGTCCTAACTAAGGTATGGAGTATTCCAAACCGAGGCCACCATTTGGAGATGGGTCAAGCAGCACCTGCGGGTGGCTTGTACCAACATGGCGCAAAAGGGGGTGCGACGTTAGCCGGGATGCGGCCCGGCGCGCCGGCGAAACCTAGAGCAGGTGGTTATCGCTTGGAGCATTTCATGCTGAGGTTTTGGCACGAGTTCCCGTGGTATGGGTCATCTCATTTGGGATGAGTGCGTGTCTTGTGGGTACAGTAGTACATCTCTGATCAGAGTCTTAAATCTTTTCGAAAAGCCGAGCCCACGGTCAAGGGCGGGTTGCGTGACATCCCACAGTTAGATTACATTGAATATGGATGTGCATGATGGTTTGACATGTAAGGACTGTTGTGCGAGGAGGTAAAACGTACTCCTCGAGTTAGTCGATGTTGTTGATGTTCATGTTTACTTTTCCGCATGATTAAAATGTGACTACACTAAACGCAATAACTGAAACTGTACTTTTCCGCAATATTAGTCATTACCCTTCTTTGTTTATTATCCTGCATTATTACTTGCATTTGCGGTGGCTTGTTGAGTACTTTTTGTACTCATACCCGTTGAACACCTCAGAGGATGCCTACTACGAAGATGGTCTGGAGTAGCGACCCAGTCAAGAGAAGATCCTGAAGAAGACGTTCGTCATGCTTTTATTTACTTATTTAATTTTTACTCTGATGTAATAAATATGGTCTGCGTGCCATGAATACTTGTCGTATGTACGATTGTCGCATGATGAACCTCTTGTTATTATTGTTTTTCTATGGAAATTCAATAATATCTCGATTTTGATAAATCGGGGCGCTACACCCCTCCTCAAGCAATGGATGTAAATGTAGTCATGCTCCCTACAGAGTTTGGGCTACCAAAAGATGAGGCCGAGGTTTCTCAGCTAAATCTCAGCCCACGGGAAGTTGTATTTGAGAAACCCAAAGAGTCGGCTCACTAGTTGAAGCCCCTTTACATTCGTGAGCATATTTATGGCAAGCCGATTTTGAGAATGCTCGTAGACGGGGATGCCACTGTCAACCTAATGTCGTACTCACTTCTAAAGAAGCTCAGCAAGAATGAGGAGGACCTGATGAAGACCAATCTGACATTGAATGGCTTCAACGATGAGGGTTATGAAGCAAAAGGCGTTTTATCCATGGAGTTGAAAGTGGGCTACAATACGCTACCTACTGTGTTCTTTGTGTTAGATGTGCAAGGTAACTATTGCGTATTACTTGGGCATGATTGGATTCACGCAAATTGCTGCATTCCCTCTAGCTTGCATCAATGTCTAATTCAATGGGATGGCGATGAAGTGAAGATAGTGCAAGTTGACACTTCGGTCCAAGTTTCTTTGGCCGATGTGCCCATAGACGCCATCCGTGATAAAGTATAGTGTTTGTTAGGAAGAGACCTCTTGGACTTTGATTTTGTTAGTGTCTCCAAGGGGAGGTTTGTTCCCATTTTTGTAAAGCCAGTTGTAGCTCGTCTATCCCTGAACTAGTTGTCATGTTAAGTAGAGATAATCTTGATTGGCTAAAGTCTTGTGTAAAATAATATCAGTCTTTAAAGACGGTATTGATGAAGCCATTGAAGATTTTAGTGAAGTAGAGAAGTTAGGTCAAGGCTTTGCATTGGCTGACCCTTTGGAACAAGTAGACATAGGAGATGGTAGTGTTCCAAGGCCGACTTTTGTAAATCAGAACTTACAAGCCATTGATAAGGCTAAAGTAATAAAGTTGCTTCGGTCGTATATTGATTCCTTTGCATGGGAGTATAGTGAGATGCCCGGACTTAGCCGTGAGCTTGTTGAGCATCGTATTCCTATTAAACCCAGGTTTCGGCCTTATAAACAACCCCCTCGTCGATTTAATTCATACATATATGATTGTGTTAAAGAGGAGATAGATCGATTGCTAAAAGCAAGGTTTATTATGACACATAGGTATGCCGAATGGGTAGCTAACATCGTACCCATGGAGAAGAAAGGGAGTGGCAAGATTCACACATGCATTGATTTTAGGGATTTGAACAAGGCCACTCCAAAAGACGAATATCCCATGCCGATAGCCGACATGTTGATCATTGATGCTTCAAGACATAAGGTATTGAGCTTCCTTGATGGCAATGCTAGTTATAATCAATTTTTATGGCCGAGGAGGATGTTTACAAAATGACCTTCGGATGTTCGGGTTTTATCGACTTGTTTGAGTGGGTAGTAATGACTTTTGGTTTAAAGAATGCTGGTGATGCATATCAATGTGCTATGAACTTGATCTTACATGACTTGCTAGGAGTTATGTTAGAAGTATACATAGATGATGTTGTGGTCAAATCGGATGCTATGGTTAATCATTTTGCTGATTTGAAAGTTGCTTAAAAAGAGAATGCACATGTATGGTTTAAAGATGAACCAACTCAAGTGTGCTTTTGGCATGTCGGCGAGTAAGTTCTTAGGTTTCATGATTCATGAGAGGGGCATTGAGATTGATCCTAATAGAATATAGAAGATCAAAGAATTTAAAACACTAACATGTAAGAAGGATGTGCAAAAGTTGCTAGGCAAGGTAAATTATTTACGTCGTTTCATATCTAACCTGTCTAGCAAGATTGATGCTTTTGTCCCTATACTTTGGATGAAAAACGAAGCCGAATTCTATTGGGGGGCAAGTCGGCAACATGCTTTTGATCAGATGAAGAAGTACTTCCCAAATATATGGCAGGATGATTGAGGTGTCATATGGCCAATATAGAGTATATTGCCCTTAGTCCATAGTGATTTTGGCTCACTAGTTTGCCAAAAGGCAGGGGGCATGTGTTGATAGAAAAATTTGGCACTAATGGCTAAAGTTGACAAAAGCTGAAAATGTGTGTCATCCCTAGCAAGGGTCGGTCCAACCGCCATAGTGAGGTAAGTCCGACTATCTTGGGTTGGCCGGTCTGACCGGCCAGGTTATGCAGGTTCGACCGGCACACCGGCCCGGTCTGACCGACAAAGGCCAAGTCTGAATCTAAAATGAGTAATTTAAGGAGATTTTATCTCTAATCTATTTTTAACGACTTGGAATAGTCCTCTAATCAATCTAGGATGGGGAACACGCCTAGGGACAACAAGACCAACCCCTATATAAAGGGTGAAGGCCGATTCAAAGTGGGACTCTCTCAAAATTCCAATCTAATCTATCCACATGGAATCGTTCTTTTTTCAATCTACTATTTCCTTTACTTCCTTGCACTAGGTTTATCCATAGATTGTCCATATTTGCTGGTTTGCGTTATAAACCAGTCATTCATCGTGTCGTAATCGCGATAATCCTTGTCGATTCACTTGTGAATCGTCTGTCGTGCCCACGTAAAGAGCCTTATCGATCTAATTTGATAATTCAGTCTCAAGACCGAATTGCTACTATTTCTGGGGTTTGTGCAGGGTCCAATACGTCGATGTTCATAACCAAGGAGCCTGTGCGCCAAGCCTCATCATCAATATGCATGCCGGCAATAGAAGGTCTGACCGACGTGTACCGTACGTCCGACCGCTGGCAATAGCAGGTCCGATCGGTCTGTGCTGCCGGTTTGACCGCCACACCATCGGTCCAACCGGTGGTGTGTATCCAGTCAAACCGAGTTCTGGTGGCCGTTCTGACCGCCCTTGGGTGGCCAGTCCAACCGCCTAGTGACTCCAAATTCCTCGCCACAGACGAGGATCATCGGGTGACACGACGTCGGTGTTGTTTTGTGTTTTGTCATAAGATTTAAGTGTCAACAAGTTGAAAACCTAATAGCATCTCTTGATGTTGAAGACAAATCTCGGGAAAAAGACATTACTGAGAAAGGAGGCGAGGGTCAGTCTAGTGCCAACTTGGTGCAGAAATCGCCACATAGTCAGAGCAAAGGGAAATATAATCCTAACAAGGTTATGAGAACCACTACCTTTAAGAAGAAGAAGAAAAATATAGCCGAGTTGAATTGCTTCACTTGCGATGAACTGGGACACATCTCCAAGGATTGACTAGATCGTGCAGATCGCAAAGGGCAAAAGGCTAAGAATGTCAATATGATGACCATCGGCAATACTGAGGATGGGTACGGTAATCCATTTACTATACTTTTAGTATGTCAAACTACTAGCTGGTGGTTTGATACGGGTGTCAATGTTCATGTGTGTGGCGACATCTCTATGTTTTCTTCTTATTAGGTCGTCTAGGATTCTTCCATCCTAATGGGGAATGGGTCACATGCTTCTGTTCATGGTGTTGGCACAGTAAATCTGAAGTTTACATCGGGAAAGATCATGCAACTAAGGAACGTGCAGTATGTCCCTACTATCAATAAGAATCTTAGAGTCTAATAAATTAGTCTTATCAAAACATGGACAATTCATTGGTAAAGGCTATGAATGCAAAGGTATGTAACGCTTTTCCCTTTTTGATTTTATAAATAAATAGTGAACCATAGTTGTTGTGACATTAATGGTGATGCAAGCATTTGGAATTGTCGTTTATGTCAAATTAATTTTGGCTTGATGTCTTGTCACTCTAGCATGTGTTTAATTCCGAATTTCACCATTACCAATGGTTCTAAGTGTCATAGTTGTGTGCAATCTAAGAAACCTCGGAAGCCTCACAAGGCGGCTAAGGAGAGAAACTTGGCACCTCTAGAACTCATACATTCTGATCTGTGTGAGATGAATGGTGTGTTGACAAAGGGTGAAAAGATATATTTATGGCATTGATTGATGATGCATCTAGATTTCATTATGTATATCTATTGCAAACTAAGGATGAGACATTAGACTACTTTAAAATCTATAAAGCTGAAGTTTAAAATCAACTAGAGAGAAACATCAAACGTCTAAGGTATGATCGGGGTGGTGAATATTTTCCCAAAATATTTGATGAATTCTATTAGGAACACGATATTATTCATGAGAGGATGTCTCCCTATTCGCCCGAGTCGAATGGAATTGCCGAGAGGAAAAACCGCACACTAACCGACTTGGTTAATGTCATGTTAGACACAACTAATTTATCAAAGGCATGGTGGGGGAAGCTTTGCTGACTACGAGTCAAGTCTGTTGATAGAAAAATGGCATTAATGGTCAAAATGTCAAAATTGGTATTTTTGGCTGAAAATATGCTAAGTCCTAGCACAGGTCGGTCTGACCGGCCATGTACTGCCGGTCTGATCAGCCCACTTCGGTCTGACCGGCCATATATATGGGTCCGGTCAAACTGGCCCAACCTGAGTCTGACTCCAATTAGCTGATTTCAGGGTATTTTATCCCTAATTAATTTTTCATGACTTGGACTCGAATTTAACTCAGATTAGACCCCAAACACTCATGTCCAACCTCTATAAATAGAGGCAAGACCGATTCAAGGAAGCCTCGCAAAAAACCCTAATAGATCCAATATATTCCCTTGAATCGTACTTTTACCTTTCAATTTACCTTTCTCGCCCTAGGTTTAATTTAGCACGTACACCTTTGCAGGTTTGCGCTGGAAACCATCCGTTCGCCATGTCGTAATCACGGTAAGTCATTGTCGATTCGCTCATGAATCATTTGTTTCATCCACGTAACAAATTTCTATCATTTTATCGGTTTTTACCGGTGATTCGGTCTCTTGGCCAAATTGCCTCTATTTTCTTGGTGTTTCTTGAAGTGTTTTATCGCATCTTCTTCGCCAAGAAACTTTAGATCTACCCAACACCTCTAAGTTGGTCGCTAGAGCCCCAGAGACCAACATCCAAGTGTTGTTGGTCTGACCAAAGGTATCACCCCGGTCTGATCGGCCTGTGTCGCGCCATCATCTGATGCGCCGGCACACCTCGGTCTGACCGGTGGCACGAGGCCAATCCGACCGGGCCTCGCAAGGAGTCTCGGGAGTACTCCATATCAGTCCCCCGGGAACGCTTTGGAGCCCCTCTAGAGCCCCTTTGGTCTAACCGAGCCCTGGGTGTCGGTCTGACCGGTGAGGATACCGAAGCCCCCCTTCGGTCGTCTTCACAAAACACTCCGGAGGCCCTCCTTCGGACCCCCTTCGGATACCATCCAGTCCAACCAGAGGTTACCCTTTGGTCTGACCAACCGAAGGCTGGAGGCTAGAGATCCCTTCGGTCATACTTCGCAGAGCACACCGAAGGCTACCCTTCGGCCAAACCCATCGCACCGCCGGTCTGACCGGCAGTATAGTTGTGGTCTGACTAGCATACCTCGGTAGGTCTAACTGCCTGTTAGGTTTTGGTTCAACCGGCCCTATTCTGGCTGGTTTGATTTAATTGTTTTTATACACTTCGGTTAGTTGAATAATTTTTCTTTAATATTATTTGATTGCCTGGCGACTCCATTATTCCCTTACCACTATTTAAGGGTCGTCGGAACGCAACGTCAGCGTTGTGTTACGCTTTGGGTTGTTCCTAAGTATCTGCATGCTTTTGGATCGTCGGATCGGCGTCCGTGTGTTTGGTGTTTCGTCATTAAATTTTAGCGTCAACACACTTTTTGGTGACTCCTCTGGGGACAGACATGCCAAGTACTTCTACATCAGCGATGGGTACACCCACTACTTTTACATCAACAGGACCCTCGACGCCGATGAATCCGGTGGGGAGCGTAGAGATTGATTGTAGCAACATCATCATCCCCACCCTCAACGACCTCTATGAGGAGGATAAGGCAAAACTCGAGACCAAGACGAGGGAGCTATAGACTCTTTTTCTTGGGCGCTTCACCAAGACCTGCGGGGGCTTCGTCAAGCGCGACACCGACGTCCCCGATCTCTCCGAGATTAAGGTAACACCATCGTCTCCTCGACTGTCCTCCCAGGACATCAAGCAAAAGATAGCCAGTACAGTTGACCAGGTCGTTAGCGATATTGTTGCAAACCGCGTTGAGGCCATAGTCGACTCGAGACTAGAGGCGAGAATGGAGGCGATGTTTAGGATATTTGGATTTTCCGAGGCCGCTTCTACCACTCCAATAGCTAGTGTACCCCCTGTTCATCGCGTATACAATAGAACCAGTGGGAGTACGGGAAAATTCGTTGCATCTTCGGTCACACCATTCATGGCCGAGGCCGTGCATGAATCTGTCGGTCAGACTGGCCCTTGGGCCGGTCAAACTGGTGCATGTCAGATTTAGCAGCCGGCAACAGTCGGTCAAACCAGTAATTAGGCCGGTCCGACCGACCCTTATGCCCTCGGTCAGACCGGCCCCATGGTCGGTCAGACTGCACCTATCACGTATTACGCGTCGCCACCACCCATGCCTATGCTACCTTACCCCACGCTGCCCGCACCTCCTGCTCCCACACACCCACATAGGCCCGATTACATCCCGTATTGTGAGCCACACGGAGAGGAGGAGCCGCATGGCCGACACCACGATATACTACCATGTGTCGCGCCCCCACACGAGAGATGCGCGTAGGTAGGAGGCGTAGATGACATAGAAGAGCAAATTTGCGCGTTGTTTAGGGAGTGCGTGCGTTGGACACCTAGGGGTCAGGTTAGGGTTTACCACAAGTCATACCACGATCACTTCGACACCATCCTGTACCCGCGTAGCTTTAGGGTCCCTGAATTTACAAAATTTGATGGCAAAGGCAGTAAGACCACCTTAGATCACATAGGCTAATTCCTAGCACAGTGTGGCGAAGCTAGTAGGATCGGATGCCTTGAAGCTTAGATAATTCTCTCTATCGCTTTCCAGCACCACGTTGAGGAGCCATGCTGAATAGCGTGGGCCTCATGGCTCCAGAAGTGATGAGTCATTGTCAACGATAGTCAAATAGGACAGAAGAAGAAGAGATCTGCTGTTTCATGGGCCGCGTGTGACTCAGGTACACAGGCAGCGAGCGACTGTCGGGCAGAGGAGGCTGCGAAGTCGGGCTGGCCCAATCCGGGTGCATGGGCCAAAAGCAGTAGAAGACCCACTGGGTTGTTGACTAGGGTTGACTCTGGTACACGGGCGGTGAGTGATTGCCAGGCTGAGAGAGCTGCGGAATCGGGCTGGCCCAATCCGGGTACCTGGTGCAAAGTCGGTGGAGGCTTTGTCAGTTTCGGCGCAAAACTGACAACCGTTGATCTTGTATCCGACTGTCCAGAAGAGAAGCCGTAGTCGCTACGAAAACTTAGCTTCCGGATAAGTCATCTGTAACTCTAGGCCCACAATCAGTCAGTCGTGTCTGTAAAAATACCTAAGGGCAGTAGAGTCTTTTCCTTTATTCTCGCGTCTGTAAAAACCCTAAGGGGCAGGTGGAATGTTCCTAGTGTTGGGTGCCTATAAATAGGACCCTAATCCCTAGGGTTTGGACTACCCCTTTTGGCTGAAATCAATTCCACTCTTTTGGGTCACTTTTTGTCTCTTGCCTTGCCTCTCTCCTCTCTTGTTCTTGCTTGCGCCGCCAGGGAGGTTTTGCTCCTGTTTTTGTTGCCTTGCATTTATTATTGCAGTGAAGGTTCTATTCCCAAATCGTGTGCAGCAAGTGCAGAGTTTTAATGGCTTCATTACATTTGCACAACAAGTTTTCCCATGATTTTTGAGGCTTCGGAAGCTTCTCTGTTGTGTATGTTCTTCTTGAGAAGTAGTACTAGTTCTTGCTGTTGCAAGTAGTACTGCTACTGTTGCTACAGTACACGCTGCCAGCTTTTTACCTTCTACTGCGCAGCTTTTTGATCGAAGCTGACAGTCTCTAGCAACTTTTCTGGCTGTGTTTCTGGCGAAGGCCCTTCTCTGTTCGAAGCCCCTCAGCTCCGTGAGGCAGGCTTCGATCTAACATCTTGGGAGGCTTCGTTCAAACTTCGAACTTCATTTTGTGTCCTGTGTTGCTAGCTTCGAAGTATTTTCTGAACGGACAGCATCGCATACTTCGAACGACAGTGCGAAGATTCTCCGGTTCTAGCTGTTCGAAGTCCACACTTCGATAGGTTTCGAAGTTGGCTTCAAAGCTTGTCGTTCTGCTAGCCTTCGCTTTGGTTTCTTTGTGGCGTGTCAGCCTTCGCTTCTCTTTTCGAAGCTTGCTCTTTTCGAAGGTAGAGTGTAGGCTTCGAATTTGGTGCCTCTGTCGTGTGACAGGCTTTGCTTCTTTGTTTGAAGGTTGTCTGTCTGTGTGTTGTGTTCGAAGTATTTTTGTTTGAAGGTTTGGCTTCGAAGTACTTGGTTCGAAGCTGTGTTAGAAGTTTTGTCTTCGAAGTACATACTTCGAAGCAGGCTCCGACTTTGTCATACTTTGCTTCGAAGCATACTTCGATTCTTGTCACTTCGAACTAAGCTAGACCAAAACATACCTTCGACATTTTCACAACACCTTCGACGGACTTCGACTACCACCTCCGAACCAGTCTTCGACCTGCGAAGTAGGCCTCGACCTCCGAAGCAGGCTTCGGCCAGCGAAGCAGGCTTCGATCTACGAAGCAGGCTTCGCCGTGTTTCGAACAGGAGACAGATTTGAACAGGTAACTTCTCTTCTCACTCATAGTGCACCGAGATTGCTTTACTGAGAAGTTTGTCTTGCCTAGTCTTGCGTATACTGTTTATCTATCTATTAGCACTACTTTGATAGTCTTCTGTTTGTCATCAGCTGCTTCTAGGCTAGATACCTTTTAGACTTAGCCTATCTGTTTATTTTCTGCTGCTTAGTCTTTTGAGGTGCGTTGGGTATTGGGAACAGGACATAGATTCGAAAGAATTTTTAAGGCGCCCATTCACCCCCCCTCTGGTCGCTACTTTCGGTCCTACAAGTGGTATCAGAGCGAGGTTAGGGTTTTTCCATACCTTAACCAGTTCTAAACCCCAGTAGTGACCATGACGTCTCCTGGCAAGGTCCCGTCCTTGGAAGCCTATGGCTATAATTATTGGAAGACTCGCATGCGAGCCTATCTCATGAGCCAGGGCTCGGACATATGGGACATTTGCGTTCACACCACGTTTGTCATATTGCCAGACACTGAGCAGGGTACTGCTGGTATCATTGCTCAGCATCTGAGCAACAGTAAGGCTGTGAACATTCTGTTTTCTGGTTTAGGTCCCACTGAGTTTGAGCGTGTGAGTCATCTCTCCACTGCGAGAGAGATCAGGGCTACCCTCAAGGCACACCATGAGGGGACAGCACAGGTCAAGGCTCGGCTCTATCAGACCTACCGGCGTGAATATGAGAATTTCACACAGAAGCCGGGTGAATCTGTTGAGGCTTTGTTTGGTCGTTTTCAATCGATCATAAACAAGCTTCGAGACAACAAGGCTGAGGGTGCTCAGTTAGTCTCAGATCACGAGCAGGCGCTCAAGGTTCTCCATACCTTGGATCCAAAGATCTGGGAAATCAAGGTATCCTCTATCGTTGTGAGCACTTCTTACGATACCTTGACCATTTCTGAGTTGTTTAGCAAGCTGAAGGCCACTGAGGTAGATATCCAGCTGAGATCAAATCTCACTGGTTCTGGATCAAAATCCCTGGCCCTTGCTACACCTTCTGTTGATCCCTCTTCTATGAGTTGTGCTGGGTTCTCTTTGATGTCTATCACTGAGGACCAGCTAGAGTTATTGGGAGATGATGATTTGTGTCTTTTTAACAACCGGGTGCATTGTGTCTATGATAAGAGAATGTTCAAAAGACACGGCACAAAATCTGGATGCTTTGAGTGTGGTGATCCAGGACACTTCATCGCCGACTGCCCCAAGCGCAATGGATATAAGAAGGGCACCGGTGGCAGCTTCCATGACTCCGGCAAGCACGAGAGCTCATCCTTCAACAAGGGAAAGCCGAAGACTCGATTCTTCAAGAATGCCATGAAGGACTACCGGCGAGAGAACAAGAAGCGCGACAAGGCCTTCTTCGCCGAGATGGAGAAGAGCTACTCCAAGCGGTCCACGTCTTCTTCCTCTTCATCGAGCTCAAGCGATGAGGAGATCGCCATCAGGAAGGGGAAGGACAAGGACGATCCGGCGGACCTCTGCTTCATGGCCTTCGGAGACAAGCTGAAGAGCCGCTCACACCAGCGCCGAAGATCTCGCAAGAGCTTCTGCTCAATGGCTCTTGGGGATAAGGAAGAAAAGAGCTCCTCCGACGACTCTGACGACGACGACAACAATGTATCATCCTACGAGCGCGAAATTGTTGATTTACTTGAGAGCAATCGTCAGGAGTTGAGATATCGGGAAAAACTGCTTAGGGGGGCTAAGAAGAGGATAGATGAGTTAGAGAGTGAGCTTGCCGTGGCCAACGGCAGAATCGAGAGTCTATCTTCTTCTCCTTGCTTGGGTGATAGCAGTGAGTGCCCGAAGTGTGAGGTGCTTCTGTGTGACCTGTCGACTCTGAAGTCCAGGTACACATAAAGGGTTGATGAGAGGGACGCTTTGGCCACTGAGCTTGAAAGCGCTCAGCTGGAGCTGAAAGATGCTCAAGCCACTGTCATCACACCCTGTGTTCATTGCCCAACTCATCTAGCTGCCTTAGCTGAGCTGAAATCCAAGGGCGATGAGCATTTGGGTGATTTGGAGAGGTTGAGAGCTGAGCTTGCCCAGACTAGGCTAGAGCTTGAGACACTGTCAGTTCCACCCACTGTCTGTGAGAACTGTCTGTCTCTTAGAATGGAGTTGATCAAGCTAAAAGCCGAAAAGTCTGTCCAAGTAGAAAGTGAGTGTGAGACCTGCTTGACTCAGGTGGAGGTTCTAGCTTCCTTGAGAGATGAGCTAGCAGATTCTCAGAATGAGAACTTTTACCTCCGTTCCATCCTGAGTTGGATCAGAGCTAGAGAGCCTCAGCTTGGCATGATGATCCAGCATTTCAAGAGGCAAGATGGGTTTGGAGTAGGTTATACCTACACCAAGGCTGACTTTGAGAGTGCCATTAGCCGGGCAGTGGAGTGGAGTAAAATGACTCTAGAGCAGAGGTATCCCAAGACTCACTCCACTGAGTCCTCCCAGGCCTGTCAGCCAAAGGATGGAGTGATTCATGAACCATCCAAAGCTCCACCCAAGAAGCCTATCTGGGTTCCTAAGCCCAAACACCTCCACTCTTCTCTAGACTCTCTTCCTGGACCTTCTCAACCCAAGAAGACTACACCTAACACCATCAAGCCCAAACATTCCAAGCCTCAACCACATCCCAAGAAGCCCACCTATCACTGTGAGTACTGTCAGAGAGACGGGCATCTTGCGGAGTTTTGCTTCAGGAGGAAGCGGGTTGAGAGAGCAGAGAGAGCTCGTGGTGATCAGGAGCAGTTCTACCAGCAGGGTGGTAGACTGCGTGTTCCTCGACGCGGGGAGAGGCTGGAGGCTAGGCCGCGTCGTGTAGGTGGTGGTAGAGGAGACGGCTTTCTTGCCCGTGCTCCAGTTGGTGGTGTCCGTTCCGGCAGAGCTCCAGACCGTGTTGGCTACGGTCCTGGACCTCGTGGCCGCAGGTTTAGGAAGAACCGAGGACAGCGCTTTGAGCCGCGTTTTGGTCCAAACTCTTTTGATGGTTTTCGCTTTCCATCTTTTGAGCAGATGGCTCGACACTGGTTTAGCTCTTTTGCTAAACCTGGTGCCGGACCATTTGCTCCCACTTACAGCCACTGATTGTGCAGGACCGGGGACTGGAGGATGTTTGGATCATGGACTCAGGATGCTCTCGCCACATGACGGGACATCGCAAATGGTTCTCCAGTCTCACTTCCCCGAGCTCCAAAGAATACATCACGTTCGGGAATAGCGGTTAAGGGAAAGTAAGTGGCATAGACTCAATTCGCATTTCAGATCATTTCTCTTTGAAGAATGTTGCTTTGGTTAAGAATTTGAACTTAAATTTGATTTCTGTTTCGCAACTTCTTGAGGATGGTTTGGAAGTGCGTTTTAAGAAGGGCAATTCTTCTGTGGTTGATTCTAGAGGGTATTTGGTTTGTCAGATTTTACCTTTCGGTAAAGTTTTTCGAATTGACTTCTCTAGTTCTTTTGGCCCTTCTCGTTGTTTGATTGCTGGATCTTCTTCTGAGATCTGGAAGTGGCATAGGAGATTAGGTCATTTGAGTTTTGATCTGCTAGTCAGGTTAAGCTCTATGGACCTCATCCGAGGATTTCCCAAGCTTAAGATGGAGAAGGATCTAGTTTGTCATCCCTGTCGTCATGGGAAAATGGTTGCCGCTTCTCATTCACCTGTGACTCAGGTGATGACTTCGTATCCGGGCGACCTTTTACATTTGGACACTGTAGGTCCAGCTCGGGTACGCTCAGTCGGTGGGAAGTGGTATGCACTTGTAATTGTTGACGACTTTTCTCGATTCTCGTGGGTTTTCTTTTGGAGTCTAAGGATGAAACTTTTCAATTTGTTCATGACTTGATTTTGAAGTTGAAAAATGAGAACAATGGTCGGATGCGAGCAATTCGCTCTGACAATGGTTCTGAGTTCAAGAATTCTCAGTTCGTCAGCTTCTATAGTGATCAGGGTCTGGACCATCAATTTTCCTCTCCTTACACTCCCCCACAAAACGGCGTTGTTGAACGAAAAAAACCGCACGCTAGTCGAGATGGCTAGGAGGATGCTCGATGAGCACAGGACTCCTAGGCGTTTTTGGGCTGAAGCCATGAACACGGCTTGCTATCTGGCCAACCGCATCTTTCTTAGAGCTTACCTTGGTAAGACATCATATGAACTGCGTTTTGGCAGACAACCCAAGGTGAGCCACTTGCGAGCATTTGGCTGCAAGTGCTTTGTGCTCAAGAAGGGAGGGCATTTGGACAAGTTTGAGTCTCGTTGTTGGGATGGTGTTTTTCTTGGTTATGCATTGCATTCTTGAGGCTTCTGTGTTTGGAACCTCGAATCCCAGCTGCTTGTCGAGACTTGTGAGGTTTCATTTGAATAGTCCTTGCCTTTTTTGACTCCTTCTTTTGAGCCGTCTGATGGTGAGCTCGGAGAGTCCATCTTCGAGGAAGATGATGACACTCCAGCTGCTAATGAGGGTGGGCCTTCTGCATCCCCCGCAGAGCCCACACCTTCTGAGACTTCGACTGAGGATGAGGGCAGACCTCTGATCACTTCGTCCACTACGATCAAGCCCCCTCAGTCGAGTCCAGAGGTGCCTGCTGTTGACTCCGGTGAGGTGACTTCGGATCACCAGGGAACCCGAGCAGTTCAGCGTGATCACCCCTCAGAGCTCATCATTGGTGATTTGACTGAGAGAACTTTGCGTTCTTCTGCCTCTCTCGCTGTGTTTGCTAAATCTGCGTTTGTTGCATCTTTTGAGCCCAGAGATGTTTCTCATGCTCTTTCTGATTCTAATTGGATTAATGCTATGCAAGAAGAGCTTGAGAACTTTGTCCGCAATCGGGTTTGGACACTAGTTGAGCCGCCACCTGGATGCAACCCCATAGGCACCAAGTGGGTATTCAAGAACAAACAAGGTGAAGATGGGGTTGTGGTGCGCAACAAGGCTCGACTAGTTGCCCAGGGTTATTGCCAGAAGGAAGGTATTGACTTTGAAGAAATCTTCGCTCCTGTTGCTCGTCTTGAATCCATTCGTATTCTTCTAGCTTTTGCCGTTTCGAAGGGTTTTAAGCTTTTTCAAATGGATGTTAAGAGTGCTTTTCTGAACGGGCACATAGAAGAGGAGGTTTATGTTAGGCAACCCCCCGATTTTGAGAACCCTAAGTTTCCTCGACATGTTTTTAAATTGCAAAAAGCTTTATACGGGTTAAGCAAGCCCCCAGGGCTTGGTATGACCGGTTGAAGCAGTTTTTGTTGGGGAAGGGCTTTGTGATGGGTTCTGTGGACAAAACTCTCTTTTTGCTCAGAGTTGCTTCAGACTTCTTAGTTGCTCAGATTTACGTGGACGATATTATTTTTGGCGGTACTACCGATTCTCTTGTGTCCAAGTTTTCTGAGCAGATGCACAGCGAGTTTGAGATGAGCCTCATGGGTGAGCTCAAGTACTTCTTAGGGCTCCAGATCAAGCAGACCAAGGACGGCACCTTCATCCACCAAGGTAAGTACACTCGTGATATGTTAAAGAAATTTGACTTTGGTGGTGAATTGAAGCCGCAGATGACCCCGATGGACACTTCTGGGGGTCTGGACAAGCACGAGAGCGGCGTCAAGGTCAATGAGAGAGAGTTTCGAGGGATGATCGGTTCGCTGCTGTACTTGACGGTGACGAGGCCAGATATACAGTTCGCTGTGGGACTGTGCGCGCGCTTCCAGTCTTCACCACGCGCGTCTCATCGGCAAGCTGTCAAGCGTATCTTCAGGTATCTTACCTATGCGCCTGATCTTGGTCTTTTCTATTCAGCATCATCATCTCTTGATTTATCTGGCTTTTCGAACGCTGACTTTGGTGGGTGCTGGTTGGATCGCAAGTCGACTTCCGGTACTTGCCAGTTTCTTGGTTCTTCTCTTGTCTCTTGGTCTTCTCGAAAGCAATCTGGAGTTGCTCTTTCGACCACAGAGGCTGAGTACGTAGCTGCTGCTAGCTGCTGCTCACAGTTGGTTTGGATGATTTCCACTCTGCGAGATTTTGGGTTGTTCTTTCCTACCAGGATTCCATTGTTTTGCGACAGCACTAGTGCCATTAGTGTAGGGAAAAACCCATGTCTTCATTCAAAAACCAAACACATTGATGTGCGCTTTCACTTTTTGCGGGATCAATATGAAAAAGGTGTCATTGACCTTGTTCATGTTGATACCCATCATTAGTTGGCTGACATTTTCACCAAACCCCTAGATCAGTCTACCTTTGAGCGTTTACGAGGGGATTTGGGTGTTGTGTATCCTTTTTAGGATATTTTGCGTCAGTTTTCTTTCTTCTTTACTCTTTTTCTTGAGTCTTTCTGTGTGTGTTCATATCTTGCATATTCGCATATCACACTTTTGAGCTTGCTTCTGTTATATGATTGAACTGCTTTACTTATTCTAGCTGGTACATGCTTTTGATTACTTGTCGATGATCATGCTTTGCTTCAGTTCAAATGATATGTCTGATATCTGTCATATGCATGGCTTTTATGCTTTAAAATTGAAAAAAATGATCACCATTGCTTCTAGTAACTAGCATGCGTAGGCTGAATGTTCTTGCTATCTGTTACATGCCTTGTAGCTAGTTTCTGACTTAGATGCAAATATGCAACTTGGACATCTGTATGCTTTAAACATGGAAATGTGCTATAAAAATGATGAAAATTCGAGAACAATGAAAATTCCATGCCTTTTTGTGCATAACTTGAAAAGATCCAGGTGGGTTTGCTTTGTCGCATTACATTTGTTCTGGACTGCATACCATAGCACTTTGGTATGAACTAGGACAGTGTAGTGTATGCCAAGACCAATGTCTTAAGCTTCTGATGGTCCAGATCTGGCCTAGGCTTGACTTGGTCGGTCAGCATAAGGTATGACATGCAAATAACCCCTGGCAAACATGAAAAAGGAAAAAGAAAAAGCTTGAAAATTGAAATGATAACAAGTTTGCTGAAGCACTTTGTTTCTGAACAAAGCTTATCTTGGTAGATATCAGTTAGCTTTTGCATCTCATGTTTTACCTTGCTTGTTTTTATTGGAAAATGTGGTGATGATTTTTGTTTGCGAAAACTGAAAAATGCGTGCTAATGACTTTCTTTAGATATCATCTGTTGCACTGATCATGCCATGTGTCTTAGACAGTACCTCTTTTGCTATACTTGTTAGATGCTGTAATTGCAGTCAATCATATTTGAGAAGCATGCTTTCTACACTCCTTATGCACTCCAGTTGAATTCACTGCATATTTTGAGGGGGAGTTGCATTTCAGGGGGAGTCCGTGTCTCTTTTGAGTGCTTGATGAGTTCACTTGTCAACAAGGGGGAGAAAATTTGGGATCAGAGTTTAAGGGGGAGTTCTTACTCTGTTGATATCCTTGTTATTCTGGAATCGCACTCATTACGTTTTGGTTAACCATAATGACCGCTTCTTGCTTTTGTTCAGCTTTTGGTCATTAGGGTTAAAATTTTTACCTTATTTTTCTTCTTCTCTGTTTTCTTGTGTTTTTGTTTTCGTGTTTCCACAGTTGTTCGCAGGTGCTGAAGAGCTGAAGAAGAGGAGTGTTGACAATGCACTCATCAAGGGGGAGATTGAGGAGCCATGCTGAATAGCGTGGGCCTCATGGCTCCAGAAGTGATGAGTCATTGTCAACGATAATCTGGTACACGGGCGGTGAGTGATTGCCGGGCTGAGAGAGCTGCGTAATCGGGCTGGCCCAATCCGGGTACCTGGTGCAAAGTCGGTGGAGGCTTTGTCAGTTTCGGTGCAAAACTGACAACCGTTGATCTTGTATCTGACTGTCCAGAAGAGAAGTCGTAGTCGCTACGAAAACTTAACTTCCGGATAAGTCATCTGTAACTCTAGGCCCACAGTCAGTCAGTCGTGTCTGGAAAAATACCTAAGGGCAGTAGAGTCTTTTCCTTTATTCTTGCGTCTGTAAAAACCCTAAGGGGCAGGTGGAATGTTCCTAGTGTTGGGTGCCTATAAATAGGACCCCAATCCCTAGGGTTTGGACTACCCCTTTTGGCTGAAATCAATTCCACTCTTTTGGGTCACTTTTTGTCTCTTGCCTTGCCTCTCTCCTCTCCTGTTCTTGCTTGCGCCGCCAGGGAGTTTTTGCTCCTGTTTTTGTTGCCTTGCATTTATTATTGCAGTGAAGGTTCTATTCCCAAATCGTGTGCAGCAAGTGCAGAGTTTTAATGGCTCATTACATTTGCACAGCAAGTTTTCCCATGATTTTTGAGGCTTCGGAAGCTTCTCTGTTGTGTATGTTCTTCTTGAGAAGTAGTACTAGTTCTTGCTGTTGCAAGTAGTACTGCTACTGTTGCTACAGTACACGCTGCCAGCTTTTTACCTTCTACTGCGCAGCTTTTTGATCGAAGCTGACAGTCTCTAGCAACTTTTCTGGCTGTGTTTCTGGCGAAGGCCCTTCTCTGTTCGAAGCCCCTCAGCTCCGTGAGGCAGGCTTCGATCTAACATCTTGGGAGGCTTCGTTCAAACTTCGAACTTCATTTTGTGTCCTGTGTTGCTAGCTTCGAAGTATTTTCTGAACGGACAGCATCGCATACTTCGAACGACAGTGCGAAGATTCTCCGGTTCTAGCTGTTCGAAGTCCACACTTCGATAGGTTTCGAAGTTGGCTTCAAAGCTTGTCGTTCTGCTAGCCTTCGCTTTGGTTTCTTTGTGGCGTGTCAGCCTTCGCTTCTCTTTTCGAAGCTTGCTCTTTTCGAAGGTAGAGTGTAGGCTTCGAATTTGGTGCCTCTGTCGTGTGACAGGCTTTGCTTCTTTGTTTGAAGGTTGTCTGTCTGTGTGTTGTGTTCGAAGTATTTTTGTTCGAAGGTTTGGCTTCGAAGTACTTGGTTCGAAGCTGTGTTCGAAGTCTTGTCTTCGAAGTACATACTTCGAAGCAGGATCCGACTTTGTCATACTTCGCTTCGAAGCATACTTCGATTCTTGTCACTTCAAACTAAGCTAGACCAAAACATACCTTCGGCATTTTCACAACACCTTCGACAGACTTCGACTACCACCTCCGAACCAGTCTTCGACCTGCGAAGTAGGCCTCGACCTCCGAAGCAGGCTTCGGCCAGCGAAGCAGGCTTCGATCTACGAAGCAGGCTTCGCCGTGTTTCGAACAGGAGACAGATTTGAACAGGTAACTTCTCTTCTCACTCATAGTGCACCGAGATTGCTTTACTGAGAAGTTTGTCTTGCCTAGTCTTGCGTATACTGTTTATCTATCTATTAGCACTGCTTTGATAGTCTTCTGTTTGTCATCAGCTGCTTCTAGGCTAGATACCTTTTAGACTTAGGCTATCTGTTTATTTTCTGCTGCTTAGTCTTTTGAGGTGCGTTGGGTATTGGGAACAGGCCATAGATTCGAAAGAATTTTTAAGGCGCCCATTCATCCCCCCTCTGGTCGCTACTTTCGGTCCTACACACGTTCACTTGGTTTTCGGCGTTAACGCCGAACTCTGTTCAGACTTGGGCCCAGATGGAGCAGAAGTTCCATGATTATTTTTATACCGGGGAAACCGAGATTAGACTTTCGCATTTGACATCGGTTAGATAGAAGGCTAGTGACAATGTCTCTGAGTGCATTAAGCGCTTTAGGGACACTAGAAACCGGTGTTTTACCTTGAACATTTTTGATAGAGACTTGGCCGCCTAGCTTTCAATGGTCTTCACTATGAACTTAAGGAGAAACTGGATGGCTAGGATTTCTTCGATGTTAGTCAGGTTCTGCAGAAGGCTCTGGTTCGATGTTAGGATTTAACAAGCCTAAGGCCGAGATGCACATCATGGAGCACTCTGGTGAGGAATCATCGGAGAGCGAGGATGACTCGGTCGACATGCACACCGCAGAGTGGACTTGGTCTAGTAAGGCCAAGCACGTCACTTGCACTAAGTTACGGTCGTCTCCTACCAAGAGTCGGTCAAGCGAGATGAAGTATTCTTTTGACATGACCAAGTGTGATAGAATATTTGACTTTTTGTTGAAGAACAAACTTATCAGGTTACCGAAGGGTCACGTCATTCCGACTGCCGATAACTTGAAGAAGCGGGCTTATTGTAAGTGGCATGATTCTCATTCCCATTCTACTAATGACTGCAATGTTTTTTGTCGGTAGGTTCAATTGGTCGTAGAAGAAGGATGGTTAAAATTGGATACAAATCCCAAGATGAAGCTCGACTAGGACCCTTTTCTCGGGAACACTATCGATCTCGATGGGAAGAAGGTGTTGATTCGTCCTGAGCAGGCTGGGTCTACCAAGGGGAAGGAGGTCTTAATCGGGGAACCTCGTACACACACGCTCGTGTCGAAGAACCCTGAGGTAGGAGTGTGGAAAGTTAATGTTAACGCATCATCTTCGGCTACGACTCGCAATAAGTGGAAGGTTACATACGACATGTTGCTCTAGAAGCACAAGAAGAGGGCCGAGAGGGCGAATGCTCGGTTAGGACCTCCAACGAGGCTGAACCCTCCTCGGAAGAATGGTTTTGGCCCACGATGGGCAAAACCATTGGAGCCACCGCTTCCTCCACCATATCATTGGTCCATGGCGTAGTGGCCACCATGTTACTTTCCATCTCCATGGTACCCTACCCCATATTATGTTGCTCCATTCATGCCCTCCAGATTTTATAACATGCAGGATCAGATGAGTGCGCCAAAGAGGCGATGTCTTCGGTAGACTATCCGTCGCACCACAAGGACGTCCGGAGGCAATATCCGAGGCTATCATCATCAACGTGGGGTCCCAGGACGTCCCAATCCCTAAGGGGGCCTCCGCGGAGCCAAGCGAAAGCGAACCGCGAAGACCACCCAAGGAGAATGCCGGTTTGACCGCAGCCCTAGGGACGACCAGACCGCCTTCACCACTTCGGTATGACTAGCCTACTGAGGCCGGTCCGATCGACATTCTGCAGACATCCGGCACTAGCCAGTTTGACCAGCCTACCATGTCCAGTTTGACTGACATAGCCCGGTCAGACTTGCCCAGTAAGGTCGGTCCAACCGACAAGATACAGGAGCAAAATTCAGCCAAGCGTAAAAATACCAAGGCCGATCCGGGCAATCCCCATTCATCCAAAAATTCTAGAAGCAAGTTTGTGGCGCCCGAAGCCGCAGCCTTCGTGGGCACCTCTAGGTATGACCAAGTCCCAGAAGATGTAGCTACAACGTCTTTGAGCCTAGGAGATGCACGAGAAGAAGGATGAGGACAAGCGGGACACCGTTTTTGAGGAGATCCATCCACGACCAGCAACGAAGCAAGTTTGGAAGCCAAAGCCGGTTGACATATACAACCCGACTCCTACTTCGAGCGACGACGAGGACGACATGATGGACGACAACTACATGCCGGTCTCCGAGGGGCCTTCTCCTCAGGCGATGGACATAAATGTTGTCATGCTTCTAGCTGAGTTTGCTCTCCCACAGGACGAGGCTGAGGTCGCCTAGTTGAGCCTCGACCCACAGGAGGCTATTTTCGAGAAGCCCGAGGATACGGCTCGTCACCTGAAGCCTCTCTACGGCAAGGGGCACATCAATGGGAAGCCGATCTCGAGGATGATTGTAGATGGAGGTGCCACCGTCAACCTGATGCCATACTCTCTATTGAAGAAGCTCGGCAAGAATGAAGACGACTTGATGAGGACTAACTTGACGCTCAACGGCTTCAACGGAGAGAGATCCAAGGCCAAGGGCATACTCTCTTTGGAGCTGACGGTGGGCAACAAGACGTTGCCAATGGCATTCTTCGTCATCGATGTGCAAGGTAACTATAGTGTATTACTTGGGCGTGATTGGATTCACGCCAATTGCTATATTTCATCTACTTTGCACTAGTGCTTGATTCAGTGGGATGGCAATGATGTAGAGGTTGTACCAGCTGATACTTCGGTCTACGTTGCTTTGGCCGATGTATCTATCGATGCCATCCATGATAAGATTAAATGCTTGTCGGGTAGAGATCTCTCAGACTACAATTTTTTTAGCGTGTTTGAGGGACGTTTTGTTCCAATGTCTGTAAAGCCGACTAGTGTAGCATGACTGTCTCTAAATTAGTAGCCATGTCTAGTAATAATAATCTTGATTGGCTAAAATCTCGTGTAGAGCAATATCGGTCTTCTAAAGATGGTATTGCCGAAGCCATTGAAGATTTTAGTGAAGTAGAAAAGTTAGGTCAAGGCTTTGCGTCGGCCGACCCTATAGAAGAGGTTTATATAGGTGATGGCAGTATTCCAAGATTGACATTTGTAAATCAAAATTTGCAGGCTGATGAAAAGACCAAAGTAATAAAGTTACTTTGGTCATATGTCGATTGTTTCGCATGGGTATGATGAATTGGTCGCTAACATTGTGCCTGTAGAAAATAAAGGGACTGGCAATATTCGTGTGTGTATTGATTTCAGGGACTTGAACAAGGCCACTCCGAAGGATGAGTACCCCATGCCAATAGACGACATGCTGATCAACGACACTTCAGGACACAAGGTACTTAGTTTTCTTGATGGCAACACTAGTTATAACTAGATCTTTATGGCCGAAGAGGACGTCTACAAGACAACCTTTCGATGCCCTGGTTTCGTCGGCTTGTTTGAGTGGGTTGTTATGACTTTTGGTTTAAAGAATGCTGGCGCTACATATCAACGTGCTATGAACTTGATCTTTCATGACTTGCTAGGAGTTATGCTAGAGGTCTATATAGATGATGTTGTAGTCAAATCAGATGCTATGGGAAACCATTTAGCTGATTTGAGAGTTGCTTTTGATAGGATGCGTTAGTATGGCTTAAAAATGAACACGCTCAAGTGTGCTTTTGGTGTGTCAGCGGGCAAGTTCTTAGGATTCATGATTCATGAGAGAGGTATTGAGATTGGTCCTAAGAGGCTTGATAAGATTAAGAACTTTGAAGCGCCAACATGCAAGAGAGATGTGCAAAAGTTGCGAGACAAGGTAAATTATTTGTGTCGCTTTATATCTAACTTGTCTGGCAAGATCTATGCTTTTGTCCCCATACTTCGGCTAAAGAACGAATCCAAATTCACCCCCTCCTCAGGTGATTTGATGGACGATGAATACAAGTCTGTCTCCGAGGGGGCCCCTCCTCAGGCGATGGACGTAAACGTCGTCATGCTTCCCGCTGAGTTTGCTCTACCACAGGATGAGGCTGAGGTCGCTTAGCTGAGCCTCGGCCCACGGGAGGCCATTTTCGAGAAGCCTGAGTATACGGCTCATCACCTGAAGCCTCTCTACATCAAGGGGCACATCGACGAGAAGCCGATCTCGAGGATGCTTGTAGATGGAGGTGCCACCATCAACTTGATGACGTACTCTCTACTGAAGAATCTCGGCAAGAATGAAGATGACTTGATAAGGACTAACTTGTCACTCAATGGCTTCAATGACGAGAGCTCCGAGGCTAGGGGCGTACTTTCTTTGGAGTTGACGGTGGGTAACAAGATGTTGCCGATGGTGTTCTTCATCGTCGATGTGCAAGGTAATTACAGTGTACTACTTGGGCACAATTAGATTCATGCCAATTGCTGCATTCCATCTACTTTGCACCTGTGCCTGATTCAGTGGGACGGTGATGATATACAGATCATACCATCTGACACTTTGGCCAAGGTTGCTTTGGCCGATGTGTCTATCGACGCCATCCATGATAAGATAGAACGCTTGTCAGGTAGAGATCTCTCAGACTATGACTTTGTTAGTGTGTCTAAGGGATGCTTTGTTCGTGTGTCTATAAAGCCGACTGGTGTAGCACGACTGTCTCTAAATTAGTAGTCATGTTTAGTAAGAGTAATCTTTATTGTCTAAAGTCTCGTGAAGAGCAATATCGGTCTTCTAAAGACGATATTGCCGAAGCCATTGAAGATTTTAGCGAAGTTGAAAAGTTAGGTCAAGGTTTTGCGTCGATCGACCCTCTAAAAGAGGTCGATATAGGCGATGGCAGTATTCCAAGGCTGACTTTTGTAAATCAAAATTTGCAGGCTGATGAAAAGGCTGAAGTAATAAAGTTGCTTTGGTCGTATGTCGATTGTTTTGATGAGAGTATAGCGAGATTCATGGACTTAGCCGTGAGCTCGTGGAGCATCAGTTGCCTATCAAACCAGGGTTAAGGCCTTATAAATAGTCCCCTCGTTGCTTTAATTCGGCCATGTATAACCGAGTTAAAGAGGAGATAGAACAACTACTCAAGGCTGAGTTTATTAGGCCATGCAGGTATGCTGAATGGGTTGATAACATTGTGTCTGTAGAAAAAAAAGGGAGTGGCAAGATTCGTGTATGCATTGATTTCAGGGACTTTAACAAGGCCACTTCGAAGGACAAGTACCCCATGCTGATAGCCGACATGTTGATCAACGATGCTTCAGGACATAAGGTACTAAGTTTTCTTGATGGCAACGCTGGTTATAATCAAATCTTTATGGCCGAAGAGGGCATCTACAAGACAACTTTTTGATGCCCTGATTTTGTCGTCTTGTTTGAGTGGGTTGTGATGACTTTTGGTTTAAAGAATGCTGGCACTACCTATCAATGTGCTATGAACTTGATCTTTCATGACTTGCTAGGAGTTATGCTAGAGGTCTGTATAGATGATGTTGTAGTCAAATCAGATGCTATGGGAAACCATTTAGCTGATTTGAGAGTTGCTTTTGAAAGAATGCGTCAGTATGGCTTAAAGATGAACCCACTCAAGTGTGCTTTTGGCGTGTCGGCGGGCAAGTTTTTAGGTTTTATGATTCATGAAAGAGGTATTGAAATTTATCCTAAGAGGCTTAAGAAGATTAAGAACTTTGAAGCGCCGACATGCAAGAGAGATGTGCAAAAGTTACTAGGCAAGGTAAATTATTTGTGTCGCTTTATATCTAACCCGTCTGGCAAGATCGATGTTTTTGTCCCTATAATTCGGCTAAAGAACGAAACCGAATTCACTTAGGGGGCAAGTTAGCAACGTGCTTTTGAGCGGATCAAGGAGTGCTTGTGATCATTGCCTGTGGTACGAGCACCAAAAGCCGGAATTTTGTTTTGGCTCTACGTTGTTGTAGAAGAAAGCATGATAGGAGCTGTGCTAACTCAGGAAATGGAGGGAAAGGAGTACATCATCACATTCTCGAGTCGCCACTATCTTCTATCTGGCACATGTATTGTTACTTGTCAAACTGATGTTATAAAGTACATGTTGCAAAAGCCAATTCAAAGTGGGAGAATCAGAAAGTGGGCTTATGCTTTAATTGAATATGATTTGTCTTATGAACCTTTGAAAGCTATGAAAGGCCAAGTCATTGCAAATTTTATAGTTGATCACCGTGTAGATGTGAATTGGAGTGGTGATGCTGCTCTAATTGAGGTAGTGCCATGAAAACTTTACTTTGATGGTTCGGCTTGCAAGAATGGACAAGGTGTTGGAGTTGTGCTCATATTACCTAGTGGTATGAGTTTCGAGACCTCATCCTGGTTAGAATTTACTTGTACTAATAATCAAGCTGAATATGAAGCTCTATTGTTAGGACTTGAATTGTTAAATTCTATGGGTGTTAAATACGTTCATGCATATGGTGCTCAATGTTTTAATGGTTTGCTAAATAGTTACTTGGATAAATGTCTATACATAATTGTTATTTTTGATGATTTTGAGATTTGTCATGTGTCTAGAGAAGCCAATTCAGTAGAAAATGATTTGGCTCAGCAAGCTCCTAGTTACCAAATTAAAAGAGGTAAATTTTTCACATAAGAAAAACCGATGCTTGACTTTATTTCACTACCTGAGTCAGAACACATCGGTCTGACCGGCCTGACATGGCCGGTCCGACCACAGGTATCTAGTAAGTCTGACTGGCCCTGCCAGGCCGGTCTGACCGCCCTATGCTAGTCATCCATAAACGGCTGGTCTGATCGGCCTTCTATGGCCGGTCTGATCGCCCCGTGTCAGGAGGTTTCAGGGCATGGGGGATTTGGCGAGGATTTGGCGAGTGCTTCACAAAATCATGAGGATGATTAGAGGACTCCAATTATCCAGTATTTGAGAGATCCTAGTAAGCAGGTTGATCGAAAAGTTCGGCGACAAGCGTTTAAATTTGTATTACTTCACGATGAGTTGTATCGCCAAACAATTGAGAAGTACATGAAGGTCTTTGTGGTACTCATCAGTCAGCCCAAAAAATGAGTTGGATGCTCAAAAGAGCGAGTTTTTATTGGTCGACTATGACTAAGGATTGTTTTAAGTATTATAGAGGATCTGAAGCTTGTCAAAGGTTTGGTAATATTCAGCTTGCTCCTATATCTTTACTTAATCCTATTATCAAACCATGGTCGTTCTGAGGTTGGGCCTTAGACTTCATTGGACAAATTTATCATTCCTCTTTAAAAGGGCATCGGTTCGTGTTGATGGCTATGGATTACTTCACCAAGTGGACCGAGGTCGTGCCTCTCAAGAACATGACACAGAATGAGTTAATCGATTTTATCTTGAAGCCCATTATACATAGATTCGGTATTCCTCAAACTCTTACTATAGATAAGGGCGCTTCGTTTGTTTCTAAAAAAGTGTGTGATTTTGCCAAATCTTATGGTATAAAGTTGATAAACTCTTCACCATACTATGCTCAGGCCAATGGTCAGGCTGAGTCTAGTAACAAAATTGTGATTAAGCTCATTAAGAAAAAGATTGAAGAGTTTCCTAGAAGGTGGCATGAAGTTCTTTCTGAGGCATTAGGGGCATGTAGAGTTGCAAAGCATGGTGCCACCAAGGTAAGTCCATATGAGTTAGTGTATGGACAAGAAGTCGTTTTAACCCGTAGAGGTGAATATTGGCTCTTTGAGATTACTTAAGCAAGATGGCTTATCGTTCGATGAGTATGACTCTCTTTGAAGGATAATTTGGAATAGGTGACCGATAAGAGATTAAGAGCTCTAGAGGCTATAGAAAGAGACAAGAGAAGAGTGGTTAAAGCTTACAATAAGAAGGTGAGAGCAAAATCATTTTAAGTTGGTGACTTGGTTTGGAAGACGATTTTGCCTTTAGGCACTAAGAGCCCAAAGTTTGGTAAATGGTCGCCTAGTTGGGAAGGTCCTTTTAGAGTTTTTGAAATCACTCTAGGTAATGCATATTTGCTAGAGTCTCTACAAGGAGAGTGATTTCATAGAGCTTTGAATGGTAGATATTTGAAAAAGTACTTTCCGAGTGTGTGGCAAAATGCTTGAAGTGTCGAAAGGTCGATATGAAGTGTATCGCCTTCAGCTCAATATGCTTTTAGCTTACTAAAGTTTTCAAAAACACACGGGGGCATGTGTTGATAGCAAAAAATGGCATTAGCGGTTAAATTTGTCAAAATGTCAATTTTGGTAAATTAGACCGGAAATATGCTAAGACCTGGCATAGGATGGTCCAACCGACCATGTAGGCTCGGTCTATACGGCCATGTAGGCTTGGTCAGACCGGCCCAACTCTGTATCTGATTCAGATTAGTTGATTTCAGGTCTATTTTATCTCTAATTAATTTTGACATCTTGGATCCATATCTAAGTACAATTAGAGTCTAGGCATGTCATCACCAACCTCTATAAATATAGAGGCAAGGCCGATTCAAGCTCTCTCCCCCCAAAACCCTAATAGATCTTGTTGGACCGGAAACGGCGACCAAAGGGGGGGTGAATGGGAGCTTTTAAAATTTCGGGCTAAAAAACAAGCCTTCTGTTTTAATTCTGTCTTCTGAGGAACAGGCTTTGAACACTACCTTCGAAGGTCTGGTTCAGAGGTGTTTTGACAGCTCCGAACACAGGCTTCGCAGGAGCAAAAGTTCAAAGCCAAGAAGACTTCGCTCCGATCACACCCTTTGAAAATCTACTCTGCTAAGTCCGTGCAGGCTCCGCACACAGGGTGCTTCGAGCAGGCTTCGCACTTCACCCTTCGCAAGAGTGGACAGCCCTCTGAGGACTTCGACCAAGTACTTGGCAGCAGCAACTGGTGCTGGGCTTCGTACACAAAGGTCTAAATGCACACAAACAGACTATGCTAAGGGCTTCGACACACGAAGCAAAACGGGCTTCGATCAGGGCTTCACTAGTAATCTGTGAGGTCTAGCCTCAAGTTACACAGAGCGAACGCGCGCTGAAAACACACTTCGCACAAAACACCCTTCGCCTAGACAGGCTTCGGTGCACTACAACTAGCGAGGTATGTAAAGCGAGCTCAAGCAAAAAGCACACAGAAGCAGGGCTTCGCCGCTTGAACAAGGAACACAGAAAATGAACTCTCTGGATGAAATACAACGAAGTGTGTGGCTACAGGAGCTCAACAGTAAATGCTCAAAGTGTTAAATGTTACCTACCGAGCCCCCATATTTATAGCCCACAGTTCACCCAAAGGAATTGACTACATTACCCCTAGGGTTTACATTGGTTTTGTCTCTACAGAACTGAGGGGTACAAAAGGTAGTCAACTTTATTGGAGGCTTCTCTGTCAGCCTTTGCAGAGGGGACAACGCCAGCTTTTTGCAGAGCAGACACTGTCAGACTTGCAGCCTTTGACCTTTCCGAAGCCCCCCTTCGCACGCGAGGGGTGCGGTAGCTTCGGTGAGAAGCCTGAAGCCAGATGGCCTTCGCTTCACCGAAGTCAGCCTTCGATACAGTGATGGTTTTGAGCCGAAACCGTCAAAGCCCTTGGGCCTTTGCACCAACACCTCCGGAGTGGACCACCACGGCTTCGCAGCTTCCGCCTAGCTCGAACTCCGTCAGTCCGTGTACCGAAGCCATGCAGGCCGAAGTACCTCAAGACAACCACACTCCGAAGCCCCACCTCCGGAGTACCACCCTTCGAAGTCCCTCCTTCGTCCAAGGCCTCCGCACGAAGCATTCCATGAGCACTTCGTCGTAGTGTCTCTTCCCGAGCACACTCCTCGACGAACCTCACCCGGACCATGCCTTCGATGCACCTTGACTTCTGAGACCTTCGTCGGGTACCTTCGAATGTCTCCCTCCGGAGCACACTTCGAACTCCTTGCCTCCGCAGAGGACTTGATCCATCCTACTCCGAAGTCACTCCATTCGGAGTACCTTCGAAGTGCCTCACCTCCGAGGACTTTGTCTCGGAGTACCTTCAGCCGGAGCCACGCTCCGCACTCTCTGCCTTCACCTGGCGCACCTCGACTCGAGGACCGACCCGGACTTCCTTCGCAGCCACCGTGATGGAGCTCCCTGCTCCCCTGGCATCAAGCCTCCCGCTTGACCCAGGTTCACCTGCTACGAACCTCGTCCGTCGCCTCCAAAGTCCCTGCGCACCACAGACAAACAGACAAGTGTATCCAGTACTCCGGAGACCTCTCCGGGTTAGCAACCTCCGGTACACTCTCCGGTGTACCGCCCAAAGTACCGAAGCCTTCGGTACAGACCCAGTCATTGTGTACTGTCGGACCCCTTCGACAAGCACACTCCGCTACGACAGCTGCAGCAACCAAACTACCGAACACCCTTCGGTGAACCCACCTCCGAACACCCTTCGGAGGTCCAACCTCCGAACCCCCTTCGGAGGTACCCCATCGAACCTTGGGGTAAAAGCCTGTCAATCACTCATCACTAGCACCGAAACCAACACTTGGTTTCTCAATCTCCCCCTTGATGAGTGCATTGACAACCAAATTCAAGTTCAAGAAAATATGAAAAATTTCAGCACACAAGTGACCATAAAAACTCAGAAAAGAGCCAAATCATGTCACTTGACAGAAGAATTTTCCTCCCCCTTTCTCAAAAGAGTAAAAGCCCCTTCGGCAACAAAGAACCTTCTCCCCCTTTATGTCAAATTTTCTCCCCCTTTGGAAATTATACCCCCTCGCGGCAGAGAACGTAGCAAGTCTCTCCCCCTTTGGCAATGCAAGCATCAAGGAGCATGAAAAAGATGCATAGCTGGGAAATGAGCAGAATTGCAAAGACATATAAAGCAAAAATATGCCAACAATAACACCAATGATCATGGGCTCAGCTCAAATTAACATTCTCGAAAAACATGATGAAGCATGTGATTTGATCATTTTTGAAATAAAAGCATCACCACTTAGTCAAGGAAACTAGACAAGTAAAAACAAGGACTGCGCAAAGCTAGTCAATTTCTACTCTAGACAGACAAGTCCAGTTCGAATGGAGCATGAAAAGCAAACTTGATGATTAATGAATTTTGTTGTTCTTTTTCTTAGTGCCAGGGGTTATTTGTTTGTCCACCTTATACTTTCCAATCAGGCCAAGCCTAGGCATGAAAGCCATTATAAGCTTAAAGCAATGATTTTGGCATACACTACACTATTCCAGTTCAAACCAATGTGCAATGGTAAGCAGTCTAGAATAGGGTAGTGCGACAAACAAACCCACCTGGATCTTTTCACTTGAAGCATGCAAATCATGGAATTTTTTATTTTAACGAAGTGAACCAATTGTTTGGCATTTTATGAATATCCATGAAGATGTAGAACAAGTTTTCAAGTTGCAATTTTTAGCATCCAAAGAAATGTGTCTTGCTATCAAGCAGATAAAAGGTAGCTAAAGCAGTCCTACCTAAACATGATAGATTCAAGGCTAAGCAGTGAGCACGATTTGATTTTAAAAATAAAACATCATGCACATGAATATTTCAGATAAATTAAAAAAAGCTGAGCTGTCATGATGTCATGGATTATAATCAGGCATATAAGTGCAAAAGATGTAAATGCAATTTCAACGCAATTAGCAAATGCGCATCCATCTAAAACTGATCCCCCTCACAAAATGCCGTAAGGGTGACAAATACCAAGTTCCCCACGCAAGTAAGCAAATCGAGAAGCATCGAGGGGTTTTGTAAAAATGTCGGCAAGCTGGTGTTGGGTATCAACATATTGAAGTTCAATATCACCCTTCTCATTGTGATCTCTGAGAAAATGATACCGCACATCAATGTGTTTGGTTCTGGAGTGCTGAACCGGGTTGTTTGCAATACAAATAGCACTAGTGTTATCACAGAAAAGTGGAACACTCTTATAGTCTAACCCGAAATCCCGCAAAGTGGAAGTCATCCACAAAATCTGAGAGCAACAGCTAGCTGCAGCAACATATTCGGCCTCAGCCGTCAATTGTGCAACACTAGACTGTTTGCGGGAAGACCAGCAAACCAAAGAAGTACCCAGAAAATGACAAGTACCAGAGGTACTCTTCCTATCAATTCTACACCCAGCAAAATCCGCATCGGAATAACCTCGAAGACATAAAGATGAAGATGCTGAATACCATATGCCAAATTCAAGGGTATGTTTGAGATACCTGAGTATGCGTTTTACCGCTTGGCGGTGCGAAGCTCGTGGTGAAGCCTGAAAACGAGCGCACAGACACACTGCGAAGTGTATGTCCGGCCTCGTGGCAGTCAAGTAGAGGAGGGAGCCGATCATGCTTCGGAACTCCTTCTGATCTACGGCTTCTCCATCTTCGTCAGGATCCAATGCTACAGATGTAGCCATTGGAGTGGCGAGGGGCTTCGCATCGGACATGTCGAACTTCTTGAGCAGGTCCTTGGTGTACTTCGTGTGGTGGACGAAAGTACCTTGTTTGCTTTGCTTGATTTGCAAACCAAGGAAAAATGTAAGCTCGCCCATCATTGACATTTCAAATTCCCTGCTCATGGTATCTGCAAACTCGGCAACCAAAGCATGAGAAGAGCCACCGAAGATGATATCATCCACATAAATCTGAACTAGGAGGAAATCTTTGCCATGCTTGAGAGTAAACAAAGTTTTATCAACAGAGCCCATCAAATACCCTCGCTCAAGCAGAAAAGACTTAAGTCTATCATACCAAGCCCGAGGGGCCTGCTTGAGTCCATAAAGAGCCTTATGAAGTTTAAGGACTTTATGTGGGTACTTGGGGTTTTCAAAACCAGGGGGTTGTTTTACATAAACATCTTCACCTATGAAGCCATTAAGAAAAGCACTTTTGACATCCATTTGATAGAGTTTGAATCCCCGGGATGTCGCAAAGGCAAGCAAAATCCTAATGGCCTCAAGGCGAGCAACAGGTGCAAAAGTTTCAGTAAAATCAATCCCTTCTAGTTGTGAATAACCCTGAGCTACAAGTCTAGCCTTGTTTCTAATTATTGTCCCAACCTCCCCTTGTTTATTTTTGAAAATCCATTTTGTTCCAATGAAATGAACATTTGGTGGAGGATCAACTAATGACCAGACTTGGTTTCTCTCAAAATTTTCAAGTTCCTCATGCATGGCATTGATCCAACTAGAATCAGAAAGTGCATGACTAACATCTAAGGGCTCGAAAGAAGCAACAAACGCTGAATCAATGAAATGAGCATGAGAATGTGTTACCCTTTGATTAAGCTCACCAATGATCTTCTCGGGAGGGTGCATCCTTTGAACATGATGCGGAGCCTCGCAGCGGGATGCAGTCTCCCCCTCAACTTGTGCGTTGGAGTGGTCCAAGATGACCGATGTCGAGGTAGTTGCTTCAGGACCTCGTGCCGAAGTAGTCGAAGCGGGGTCGGCTTCGGGGGTTGATGTAGAGGGTAGCAGAGGTTCATCCTCGAATTCTCCGGGATCTTCTTCTTCAAAGATGGTCTGTTCCATGTCGTGTTCATTTGCCTGTTCAAGAGCAGAACTAACAGAGGGGTTGATTCATCAAAAGTCACATCACATGACTCGATGACAGTGTTAGTCTCTAAATTATAAACACGATAAGAATGACCATGTGTTGTGTAACCCAAAAAGATCCCGTCAGAAGATCGCGACTCAAATTTATCCAAATTACCACGTTTTAGGATAAAGCAGCGACAGCCAAAAACTCGAAGATGAGTAACCTTGGGCTGTCTCCCAAAACGCAGCTCATAAGATGTCAAATTTAAAATTGAGCGCAAGAAGATTCGATTTGAGATGTAACAAGCAGTGTTCATGGCCTCAGCCCAGAATTTTCTAGGAGTCCTATGCTCATCAAGCATCGTCCTAGCCATCTCAACCAAAGTGTGGTTCTTCCTCTCAACAACACCGTTTTGTTGAGGAACCCGCGGAGCAGAGAATTTATGTTCTATGCCATGCTCCATGCAAAAGTCAACAAAGAGACTGTTTTTGAACTCGGTGCCATTATCACTTCGAATGAATTTCAATGCACCTGGGAGTTCAGTGAAAAGTCTCAAAGCCAAGCTCCGAAAGTGTGAAAACACTTCATCCTTGCTGGCAAGAAAGAAGACCCAAGAGTAGCGAGAGAAATCGTCGACAATAACTAATACATACCACTTGCCGCCTAAAGAACTAACCCGAGAGGGACCTACAGTGTCCATATGGAGAAGTTCTCCAGGTTGTTCAGTCATCACTGTGGTGACTGGCGAATGCGAAGCAGCAATCATTTTTCCATGTCGACAAGGAGCGCAAACTAAATTCTTCTCAAACTTGAGCTTGGGCAATCCTCGGATCAGGCCTAGGGCACTCAAACGAGCGAGCAAGTCAAAGCTCATATGCCCTAGTCTCCTATGCCACTTCCAAAGCTCAGAAGTTGAATGTGCAACAAGACAATGAGAAGAACCAGATGACTCTGAAAAATCAGCTCCAAAAACTCTCCCAACTCTAAAGATCTTACACACCACAACACCATCAGAATTGAGCACTTGCGAAGTATCGCGATGAAATCGCACTTCGAAGCCCTCATCAAGCAACTGAGATACAAACAGCAAATTGTATCCCAGGTTTTCAACCAAAGCAACATCTTTGAGAGTGAAATTCGAGTTAATTCTTACCACACCTTTACCTTTCACTCTACTCCTTCGATTGTTTCCGAAGGTGATATGTTCCCTTTGCTTGGTTGTGGTGAGGCTGGAGAACCAAGCTGCATCTCCGGTCATGTGGCGCGAACAACCGGAGTCCATGATCCATGTGCCCTCCAAGCCTCAATCTGTCGCCTACACATGATAAGAATATCTCGATCGCTCAGTGCTGGGGTGAGTGAAATAAAGACGAGGCATCCAGCACTGAGTGACACGAGTAGTAGGCGCAGTAAAAGTAGACGGTCTACGCACAGGATAATCTGAAAGATGCAAAGTGCGAGGTCTACCCACATGCTGTGATCGAACAACATGTCGAGGTCTCCTACTCTGACGAGGTACAAAGCTACTCGCCCGGGGTCTACCACCATATGGAACATGGTGAACACCTCGAGGAGCAAAACCTCTCTGAGAAGCACGAGGAGCCTCAAAAATAGGACGATAGTAAAACTCAGACTCATGCATACCTAAAGATGGGTAATGCATGTCCTGGTAACTCATCGCCTGAGAGTGTCGCTCATCCTTGATGCGACGAAAACAGAACCCAACCAAATGACCCGCCCGCTGACAATAGGAACAATGAAACACTCTCCTCGGGGCACTCTCATGGGTCTTAGGAGCAACTCTCACAAGCTCCTTGAGTTTCTGCTGAGTGGTTTTCTTAGGAGGATTTTTCTTGGCAGGAGGTGTGGTTTTCTTTGGTGGTTGGGTAGGCTTTTTGGTTGATGGGGTGTCTAACAGAGCTCTCTCTTTCTCTAGAGTAGTGGGAGAGGTAAAAACAGTTTTGGTCTTACTGTCTGAAGGTATCCTCTCAAAACCCAAACCTAGAGCTACCCCTGCTCTGTCAGCACACAACTTGGTCTTGGCCAAGAGCAAATCCATCCTACCCTTTCCCTTAGTGCATTTATTAACCACAGAAAGAAGGTACTCATTTTCAGTCATAAGGTTTTCGGCTCGCTCTCTAACAGTGCCTAGCTGGTCCTTAAGGGTGATGCAAGTGTCACAAACAGGTTGCACATCCTTAGAACTACCGGCCCTCTCCAATCTAGCCTCTAAGTCATGAACATGTTTATCACGTAAATTAATGCTCTCGCGTAATAAAGAACAGTTCATGCAATCAATAACATCATGAGGTCTAGAATCCACCTCCAAAAGTTGCTTCTGTGTAGTCTCAAGCTCAGATAGAGTTTGAGCATGAATAGAGCGCAACTGAGCAAGCTCACCCATGACAGTGGTACAAGAATCACATTCAGCATCATTAACTTTATACTTAAGCATGGCATATTCAGTGGAAACATATTCTAGCCTAAGTCTAAGGTCTTTTCTTTCTCTAGCGGCTTGCACAAGCAATCTATCTTGACCAAGAACTACTTCATTCAGCTCATCTAGTTTTATTGAAAGCTGGTCATAGGATAGAGGTACCTCAGATGAGTCAAGCTCATCGCCGCTGTGATCGCTGTCGGCCATGAAGCAAAGGCCGGTGAAGTCTCGTCCCTTCTTGTCCTTCTTGTCCTCCTTCCTTGGGGACTCCTCCTCCTCAGAGCTCGACTCCTCAGTTGAGGAAGTGTCGATGTCGCTGAGAGCAGCAACGAATGCTCTGGAAGCGGCCTTGGCTACTTTCTTAGCCATCTTGCCGCGCTTGCCCTTCACAAAGGGTTTCCTCTCCTTCTTGTGGTATTTAGGGCGCTCACTCTCATCTCTCTTTTTGAGCTTTGGGCAATTTGCCTTGATGTGAGAAGTGTCACCGCATTCAAAGCAACCACTGAAACCACTTCTCCTCTGATCTCATCTCTCATGATGAAAACGGGTGAACCTTCTGGCAATGAGAGCAAGCTCATCATCATCCAGAGTGTCCACCTGCTCCTTTGTGACGGAGACCAGGGAGGACAAAGCAAAACCATCTGCAAGAACACAAGTACCAGATGTGCTTGGTTCTGCAGCGGTGCCACGGCTAGTGCTAGAAACCAATGCCAATGGTTGTGGCAAAGAGCTTCTGTGCACAGCAAGAGATGCCTTGGCAATCTCTGTGGACTTCAGCTTGCTAAAGAGCTCATCACAGGTCAATGTGTCATAACCAGTGGACTCCTCAATGCTGGATATCTTTACTTCTCATATGCTACGGTCAAGAGCATAGAGAAGCTTGATAGCCCTATCGTGATCACTGTAAGCAAGCGTCCCGTTGGACCGCAAGTTACTCACTATCGCATCAAAGCGAGAAAACATGACATCTATAGATTCACCAGGTGCCTGCACAAACAGCTGATACTGTTGATTGTATGTGCTTTGGCGCCTGGCCTTGATCTGTGTAGAGCCCTCATGAAAAATAGTGAGTGTTGTCCAGATTTCCCTAGCAGTCCTAAGGTGTTGCACCCTATCAAACTCACTTCTACTCAAACCAATGAACAGTATATTTCTTGCCTTGGAGTTGGCATTATACTGATCCTTCTCTGTTTGAGAGGTGCGAGTCTCAGGGATGGAGTATTGTGAGTCCACAATCTCCCAAATTGCATTTCCTTGGCTTAACAAGTAAGCCTCCATGCGCACCTTCCAGTATGCAAAATCAGTCCCATCAAACAGAGGAATTTTACTGCCTCTATCCATGTCGCCAATAGATCACAAAACCGGTTAAGGTCAACTGGTGATCTTAACCTGCTCTGATACCAATTGTTGGACCGGAAACGGCGACCAGAGGGGGGTGAATGGGAGCTTTTAAAATTTCGGGCTAAAAAACAAGCATTCTGTTTTAATTCTGTCTTCTGCGGAACAGGCTTCGAATTGGACCAACACCCTTGGGCCTTTGCACCAACACCTCCGGAGTGGACCACCACGGCTTCGCAGCATCCGCCCAGCTCGAACTCCGTCAGTCCGTGTACCGAAGCCATGCAGGCCGAAGTACCTCAAGACAACCACACTCTGAAGCCCCACCTCCGGAGTACCACCCTTCGAAGTCCCTCCTTCGTTCAAGGCCTCCGCATGAAGCATTCCATGAGCACTTCGTCGCAGTGTCTCTCCCCGAGCACACTCCTCGACGAGCCTCACCCGGACCATGCCTTCGATGCACCTTGACTTCTGAGACCTTCGTCGGGTACCTTCGAATGTCTCCCTCCGGAGCACACTTCGAACTCCTTGACTCCGCAGAGGACTTGATCCATCCTACTCCGAAGTCACTCCATTCGGAGTACCTTCGAAGTGCCTCACCTCCGAGGACTTTGTCTCGGAGTACCTTCAGCCGGAGCCACGCTCCGCACTCTCTGCCTTCACCTGGCGCACCTCGACTCGAGGACTGACCCAGACTTCCTTCGTAGCCACCGTGATGGAGCTCCCTGCTCCCCTGGCATCAAGCCTCCCGCTTGACCCAGGTTCACCTGCTACGAACCTCGTCCGTCGCCTCCGAAGTCCCTGCGCACCACAGACAAACAGACAAGTGTATCTAGTACTCCGGAGACCTCTCCGGGTTAGCAACCTCCGGTACACTCTCCGGTGTACCGCCCAAAGTACCGAAGCCTTCGGTACAGACACAGTCATTGTGTATTGTCGGACCCCTCCGACAAGCACACTCCGCTGCGACAGCTGCAGCAACCAAACTACCGAACACCCTTCGGTGAACCCACCTCCGAACACCCTTCGGAGGTCCAACCTCCGAACCCCCTTCGGAGGTACCCCTTCGAACCTTGGGGTAAAAGCCTGTCAATCACTCATCACTAGCACCGAAACCAACACTTGGTTTCTTAGATCTAATCTATTATTTTACCTTGAATAGTTCTTTTACCGTTCAATCTACTTTCTTGCCCAAGGTTTAGCTTAGCATGTACATCTTTGCTGGTTTGCGCTGGAAACCATCCGTCTGCCACGTCGTATCACGGTAAGCCTTGTTGATTCACGTGTGAATCTTCTGTTTCATCCACGTAGCACATTTTTATCGTTTTATCTATTTTCATCGATGATTCGGTCTCTTGGCCGAATTGCTTCTGTGTTTTTGGTGTTTCTTGAAGTGTTTCATCTTCTTCTTCATCGCCAAATATGCGTCACCAGTTGGTCTGACCAGCCAACTATAGCCGGTCCGACTGGGCCTTGCCGACATAGGCTAGTCCGACCGGCAGAACAAGGCCATTCTGACCAACAGCTTCTGGCCGGCCTGTTTTCCTCTCTAATTGGTATAGGCTCTGTCCCTTTGTACCGACAGTCAGAACGCCGCCTCTAGGCTGGTCTTACCGTAGTCCCCAGACGGTCTAATCGGCAACCTTAGGCTGGTCGGACCGTGTATCCTCTGTTCGGCTCAATTGGTTTAAGCTAGCCGATTAGATTTAGTTATTTTCACTTCGGTTAATTGAATTATAACTTTGTGATTTGATTGCCTGGCGACTCCACCCTCCCTTGTCACTATCAAGGGTCATCGGAACGTGACATCGGCGTCGTGTCACGCTTAGGGGTTTACCTCTAAGTATCCACACACTTTTAGATCGTCGGATCGACGTCAGTGCACTTAGTGCTTTGACCGTTAGGTTTTAGTGTCAACACAAGTGTAGTCTTGTTCTTCTTGGGTAGCAGCCCAATCACTTGGCAATCGGCCAAGCAGAAGGTGGTGGCACTATCATCTTGTAAGGCAGAGTACATTGCTGCTACGGCCACCGCATGTCAAGCTATATGGCTTGCTCTGCTCCTCAACGATCTGTTAGATGTGGAGCCTAGATCGCTAGGTATTAAGGTGGACAGTAAGTCTGCCATTGCAATGTCGAAGAATCATGTCTTCCATGAATAGAGCAAACACCTCGATACGAAGTATCATTTTATCCGGGATTGCATTGAAGATGAGAAGATATTGCTAGAGTTTATCCATTCAGAGGAGCAGTTGGCAGACATCCTCACTAAACCGCTCGGCCGAGTGCGATTCCAAGAACTTTATCAAAGAATTGGTGTCGTCGAGCTCGAAACCAATGGCGACAAGAATTAGGGGGTTTGTTGTCCAATAAATCTTGTCAGTTAGTTAATCCTCCCATAAGTCAGTTTTTTGCAAGGCATTAGTGTCTGTTTTAAAGCAATGCATTGTGTCATGCAGAAACAGTCAGTGTTTAGTGGCAATAATCAGAAAAAACTATAGGCGGTTTGTAGTAGTTTATGGGCATTAGAGGGCCAGCTATTAGCATGGTTTTTATGGCTCTTAACTCCCTAATTGCAGTGCGTTAAAACTTGTCTTTGAATATAAAATCTGCTGGCTGCTCACTTTGTGTAGCGCGGCACCAAAATTGTTGTCTCCTCTTCACTATGTGTGCGCAAGTGCTAGTTGTGAGGGTGTACTGCCCAAGCTAGTTTAGATGTGAACAAGTGCTGCTAGTGCACTATGTTCTTGTTGTTCTTGGCAGTAGAGTGAATAGGATGAAATTGAGAGTAGTTTAGAGAAGGTTGTGTGGTGACAAAGTTTGCACCCACATAATTTCTGTTCACTACAACAATCCGGCATACTTCCGTCGGCCAAAGCCGATGGAAGATAGCCTTTTTCCGACGGAAGAAGCTAACTTCTGTCGGCAAAAGGCTAACTATGGCCGACGGAAGTTAGCTAATTTCTGTCGGCTTTACGTGGCCGAGGGAACTTAGCGCCGAACTCTGCCACGTCAGCAGAGGTGCGCTAACTTCCGTCGGCCAGACTGGCCGACGGAAGTTAGGTGGCCCTAACTTCCGTTGGCTTTGGCCCTAGCCGACGGAAGTTAGCCTTTCTGCCCACGTGGCCGAAAGCAGCTAACTTCCATCGGCTATGGTCAAAACCGACGGAAGTTAGCTGATATTTTTTTTGTTTTTCCTGGTTCCCCTATTCACACTCACATCCAACCACAATTTATATCACATTCACATATAACATCCAAAATCACATCTCACATCAAAAATCACATTCAAACTTCACATATAACATCCAAAATCACATCTCACATCCAAACTTCACACATCACATCCAAAATCACATAACACAACTGAATTCACATTATCTTTTGTCTTGTCTGCAAAATTCATACATGTACTTATAATGCTTTCACCAACATTACGTTCATGATGCATAACGTCAATGTTGTGTATCAGAATTAGTGATTTGACATACAACAGTTCCCATAAGCCACATATGTGGGTCTAATTATGTTCGGTTCCAAATCCTACAAATCCATCCTCATTTTCATTAAGGACCAACTCATTTAGCATATCAGTGATTTCTCTACCATTTAAACGCCTTGGTGGTCCCTTTACAACAACATTTTCCTTCTTGAAATTGTTCCTCTGTAACCTAAATGGGTGATTCATGGACAAAAAGTATCTATGACAATCAAAGTAACAAATCTTTCCCCCGAAGTTCAGACGAAAACAATATGTGTCCTTCGCGCATATCGGACATGTCAACTTTCCATGACAACTCCAACCAGAAAAAATATCGTATGCCGGAAAAGCGTGGACCAACCATAGATACGCAACTCAAAGATTGAATTTTTGCTTCCGGTCATAGTCATATGCTCCAACTCCTTTCCACAATTGTTTCAACTCTTCAATTAAGGGCTTCAACATCACGTTCAGGCGTGTTCCAGGATGCTCTGGACCGGGTATAATGAGACACAGGAACATAAATTCATATTTCATACAAAACGAAGGTGGAAGGTTGTATGGAATAGCCAACACAGGCCAACAAGAGTACGACGATGTGGTTACATTGAAAGGCGTGAATCCATCTGTTGCCAACCCGATGCGAACATTCCTTGCATCCCTAGCAAAGTCTGCATCAAAATCATCTAGAGCCTTCCATGCCTCACCATCAGATGGGTGCACCATTACTTGATTATTCTCACGTACACCTTCTTTATGCCATCGCATATGTCTAGCAATTTTCTTTGAGAAAAACAATCGTTTCACTTGAGGTGTAATAGGCATGTAACGAAGTTGCTTATGAGCAACCTCTATCATCACCTTTTCTCCGTCTTCGTTTACGACCTCTACGAATCTCGGTTTACCACATTTTAAGCATTTCACCTCATTCCTATGTTCTTTCCAGAAAAGCATACAATTATCTCGGCACACATCAATCTTCTCATACTCCATACCGAGAGCAGAAAGCATTTTCTTTGACTGGTACATGTCTTTCGACACATTATGGTTCATAGGAAGGATATTGCTGATCAGATTCAAGAGCTTCTTATAACAATTGTTGGAGAATGCAAACTTCGACTTAATGGCCATAAGACGGGTCACGAAAGCGAGAACACTTACGGTGGTGTGCTCATGCAACGGCTCTTCTGAAGCTCGAAGGATGTCGAAAAACTTTTGAACCTCCGGTGTTGGAGGATCCTCAGGGTTTGATTCAAACTTCGGCCGTATAGCATCAAGCATCTCATCCATCCTATCGTCAGCAACGCTATCATCTTCTTCTTCCACTACTAATACCGTTTTTTCACGGCCTATCTCGCCGTGAAAATTCCAAACTTCATAACCTGGCACGAAACCATATTTGCAAATATGGAATGACAACGTCCTCTTGTCTTGCCAACAAGAATTTCTGCACTTCATGCATGGGCACCTCACGCCAATGTTTGTTGTCAAAGCGAATGCACGATCAACAAATTTCTCAGCGTTGATTACCCACTCCCCCGTGTGAGCTCCACTTTTCATCCGACCACTATACATCCACCGTTGGTCGTCCTCTGCCATTCTATAGGCAAAACATTCATTCAATCGAGAATGCATCATAAGTACCACAGACATATGTCTATAGGAAAAGATAGGTCCTAAACCCACCCAAGAGTGACCGACAAAACGTGGTATTTATGACGAGCCATGAGTCCGAACGAAATTTCAGTAGCATAACCCCACTGTTCTCCAATTGCACGCCTGATAGTGGTGCAATGGAGAACAACAAGGTTATGTCACTGAAATCTCATTCGGACTCATGACTCATCATAAAGACCACGCTCTGTCGCCCACTGCGAGACTATCCAAAAAGGGACAATTCCGGACCTACACATCTCACACGCATGACACGTGTGAGACATGTTGATCCGAAACGGTTGACGCATAGGTTTCGGTACACTATTTACGTTGATGTCAAATAAAAAATTGTATAAGAAAAGAAATATATATAAGAAAGTATATATATATAATACTAATCACCCAATGAAATCATCAAAAAAACTATAAATTAATACAATAATATAATTAGTACCATATATACATAATATCTCCCTCTTTTCCTATTATCACTCTGAAGAAATGAGGGGAAAGAATGAGTCTGGAGGGGAGAGGGCGCAACACAAACCAATTGTTGGATGTCATTTTGTATATATGAAAAATACATGGTAAGCCAAGCTATGGATGGCAGGAAATGATATAAGGTAAGCTAGCTTGTATGGTAAGCTAGGCGTGACATACGTAGCTACCATGTATAGCAATGCATCTCCGTACAAGGCAAGCTAAGCGCCATAGAAGGTAATATGGAATTGCTTTCCAACAATCACTTTTAACTTGAGTACTTGATTTTCTGAATACTTGATGGCTTGATGGTGTTATTATGAGTTTGTAATGTTCCGTGATGTCAAATTGAGTAGCACATGTAAGATGTTAGCAGCAAATTATCTATTGATGGTGTTGATACATGTAAGGTGGTGCAGTAAATTTGTCTTTCCGTTGACTAAGTCAATAACGCTTAAGATCCGCTTAATCACGCATAAAACGCCTAAGCGCTATGCAGTAGGCTACCGCACGCATAGCGCATAATGCTTTTTCTAACCTTGATTAATTTACAAAACACTCTGAAATCATATATCATATCGTGCACAAATAAAAAGCCGAAAAAAATTAAAGCCGAAAAAATTACTTGATCGTCGGGCGGCGACGGGCGACGGTGTCCAAGGCCGACGGACGTCGGCGACGGACGGGAGTGGGCGGTGGCCGGGAGGGGGCGGCAGCCGTCGGCCGGCGGCGGCGGGTGGCGCGGGCCGGCGGTGTGGGCGGTGGCTGGCGGCGGGCTGGGCGGCCGCTCGGGGCTGGCGGGGCGCTGGCGGCGGGCGGTGGCGGCCTGCGGCGTCGGCCTGTGGTGGCGTCGGGCGGCGGCGGTGGTGTCGGCGGGCGGTGGCGGGACTTGGTCGCGCGCGTGTACAGGGATTAGGTTTCCCTATACGCGCGCGCGTGGTTGGGGATTATATCCCTTAACTTTCGTCGGCCGCATTAAAACTGACGGAAGTTATCGTCGGCTTTAATGCTGGCCAACGGGAGTTAAGGGATATAATGACCAGCCGGTATCTACCCACTTAACTTATGTCGGCCGCAGTCAAAAGCCGACGAAAGTTAAATAACTTCCATCGGCGTTTTGTAAAGCCAGCGGAAATTACATTGGCCAACGGAAATATTCTGTTTTCTTGTAGTGGTTGTAGCATTTGCTAAGGCTCTGTATTCTGACTCAGTACATGATCTTGATTCTTGATACTGTAGTTTGTTTGTGAGTACTCCATGACACTAAGTTATCTCCAACAAACATCGCAAAACCACTAATAGATCTTCTATCATCTAAGTTGCCCGCCCGGTTGACATCCTAATAGGCATTTACCACCATGGATCTTGATTTGCTTATCTTTAACCCAAGTTTTGTACAATATTTTAAGTATGTGAGGATTCTTTTCACAGTTATCCAGTGTACAGTAGTACGAGCGTGCAAGAATTGACAAACCTTGTTCACTAAAAAGGCTATATTAAGACTAGTCAAGGTTAGATATTGTAAATCTCCAACTACACTTCTATAGTTTGATGCACCATTTGGTCAGAGGATCTCCTTCATCCAAAATTAATTTCACACTAGTAGACACAGGCGTAGTAACATGTTTATAATCAAACATGCCATCTTTTCTTAATAAATGACATGCATGTTTTTTTGTGTTAAAATGATACCACCGGCTATTTTGTTTACCTCAATGCCTAGGAAGTAATGTAGATATCCCAAGTCTTTCATTGCAAACTCTTTTTGAAGGTCATGTAGTAAAGCCAATACGGCATCTTGTTTTGAGCTTGTAACTATTATATCATCTACATAAATAAGAACAAACATGGTTACATCTCCTTTATTGTAAAAGAAGAGTGAAGTGTTAGCTTTGCACCCTAATAAAACAAAGTTGCCATGACTTTTGCCTCAAGCATGAATACTATGCTCGTGGTGCTTGTTTTAAACCATAAAGAGTTTTGTCAAGTTTGCATACATATCTTGGACGAACCTCATCTTCATAGTCAGGTGGTTGTCTCATTTATACTTACTCTTCAAGAATACTATAAAGAAAAGCATTTTAATTTGTATATCTAATTGGTGTAAGCTCCGTACTCTAGAGACCGCAATAAAAAGAATAATTCTAATAATAGTTGCTGCCTTAACCACTAGATTAAAAATATATTCATAATCTATATCATACCTTGTAGAATCCCTTTGCTACTATGCGAGCTTTATATCTTGTACAATACGAAGCTGAGTTTCAGGCCCAACACGAGCATTGTTGTCAAGGCGCTTTCTCCTCCGCTTCAACAATTAAAAAACCAGTTGTGCCGGAGCCAGCGCCAGCAACTGAGAATTAAGATGCTAGCTCATGACAGTTGATAATCGGGTATTTTATGGGGTTCTCAATTGGATGCTGGGTTCATGGATTTGTCTTGGCCTTTTGTTGCTACCTAGGTTTGCGGCTTGAGGTTTATTCTGTGTACATTGGTCTGTTTGTTTCTGTAACTACGAAGGTAGCATTGAGCGCTCGCCGGATCAGCACTTCCTAGCCGGAGCCAGAGACTGCTCGCCGGAGATGAGAACGAGGCTTTCCGCCGCACACCACGCACACCAACTCTCGCAACAGAATTCTGTTTTGGGGTTCTTTCTTTTTGTATCGCCCAATCTCCTGGCGCACGACCTCATAAACCCGAAGGCCCACAACACAATACGTATCTGTGTTTCAGTTTTACGCCTCCCGGCTTACAAAACGGATTATACAATTCAAATGTTCCCGCGCTCAACGCGCCCACACTCAACTCGTTGGCGATGTCACAGCCAATGCTGTGACATTGCTCCCCCCTTGAGAATTGCTCTGATACCACTGTAACTACGAAGGTAGCGTTGAGCGCTCGCCGGATCAGCACTTCCTAGCCGGAGCCAGAGATTGCTCGCCGGAGATGAGAACGAGGCTTTCCGCCGCACACCACGCACACCAACTCTCGCAACAGAATTCTGTTTTGGGGTTCTTTCTTTTTGTATCGCCCAATCTCCTGGCGCACGACCTCATAAACCTGAAGGCCCACAACACAATACGTATCTGTGTTTCAGTTTTACGCCTCCCGGCTTACAAAACGGATTATACAATTCAAATGTTCCCGCGCTCAACGCGCCCACACTCAACTCATTGGCGATGTCACAGCCAATGCTGTGACAGTTTCCTACCTTCTTTAATTTTTTTCATAACTGCATTTCAGAGCGAGGTGTCAAAAACTTGTAGTGACAGTTTGCTCCATTCTATATGTATATATGCTGGTCTAAATTCATCAATCTGTTGTCATCAATTTCCTATGAACATATTGGGAACGCGGGGTTCGATCCCAGGAACGTGCTGGGTCCGTGTTATATTACCAGTACTATAGTTGTAGTACAAATCTATAATTCATTATACATAGCCCATGGTGTGATCTAGCAAATTTATTCAAGATAGAAATCTAGACCACATCTGCGGGAGACGCATACAACATCTAGATTTTATTAGCTGCAGCTAGTAGTCCCCGGAGACGACTTCTGGATACTAGCTCATTCTATAGGAAAAATATGAACCATTTTGGAAGAGCTGTAGATTTTATTAGCTGCAGCTATTAGAACCTTCTTATATGCGACAGCTCCACTTTGCCATCCTATCCTCTTCCATCTTGCGATTTTCTCCATTCCCTATAGATTAATCAAGGAGGTTAAATACCATCAAACTGGGTTTTTCTTGTTGTTGATAGATTGCTATACAACAGATGCTATCCACAAGCACATCCAATTATTATGTTATTTGGAAATTAAGCAATTAATTATTGAAGTGTAATTCTGCTTGGTCTTGTTAAATCAATTTGTGAATTACGTACCTTTCGTGGTTCAACTGCCACTTCATTGTCCTCGTAACTGCATGATCGTATAGTAGCACATATAATGATCAGGTTTCTGTATATTGGATTGGAGAGAGCTAATTGCAAGTTTGCAACAGCCTTAAATTTTGACCAAGTTTAAAAACCGTTTTGTTTTAATTTTTTGGATTTTCAAAAACCTCGCTCGTTGATGACTCGATCTCGTTACGATTCACATCATTTCGTATGCATATATCTATAGGACAGACAGTTTGACTCGAGACTCGTGAATCAGCTCAAGCTCTGCTTAAAGTCTTCACGAACCCAATAGGTTAGCTCGATGATTGACCAAGCCGAACTAGCTCGCGAGCAGCTCAACAGCTTGGTCAACGGTGGTCAACGCCTCAATGGGGAGGGGACGACCAAATCAACCTATTACATACCTAAGCTGCTAAGCAGGAGTGTCGAGGGTACTGCATACACAGCACACAGCAGCTAGGGGCAGCCCCGAGACCAGTCACACGCATAGGAGCACGGCCGCCGCCAGCCCGCCGTCCTGATTTGGCCCCTCGCCGGGTGACCCCGTCCTAGCAGTGGCAGCGGCAGCGGCAGCGTCCAGGCGCCCACTCCTCGATCGGTGTGAAGCAATGAGATATGTGGTCTGTGGTCTAATACTTTACTATAGGTGAGCGGTCAAGCCAGCTCGAGTTTCGGTGGGGCGGCGGCTTGGCCGAGCAGAGCACTAGTTCGGCGATTTTTTTAAAAAATAATATTTTTGTAAAAGAAATAAAATCTATATGCTGATTTCAAAAAAATACAAAAGTAACTGTGGAAGTGTCGACTGGATGTCACGTCAGCTCCAGTCGGCACTTCAAGTGCCGACCGCCAATTATTTTTGCAATTTTTTGAACTTGGTATACAGATTTAAATTTTTTTAAAAAAAATATTATTTTTTAAAAAAAATCCTAGTTCCACCTCTTTTCAGCTTACGAAACAGCACCTTTCATACTCATCGCAACATAATTTTGTTTTAAACGTCCAAATTATGAAGCGGCAAAGGAGAAAGCTTTCTAAGTCAACGAAACTTTTGTTTGTGTTACGCATCAAAAGATGTGCCACCTTTTTGATACTGAGCAGCAGCAGCAATTGTTGCAGGCCGCGCGTGACACGCATTTTGCGTGTAGCAGTGGCATGGCGTTAGCGACGCGAATAGAAGCAATCGGTGGCAGAAAAAGCAGGCGACGCAACCGCAAACAAAGCGACGATTAGGAAAATACGCGACGATAGCAAACGTCTTTTCATCTGTTATAAATACTCCTTTGTACTGTGTAATAAATCGATCAATACAAATCACTTTTCATTCTAAGACGTTATCGGCAACTTGCTTTAACCGGGAGTTTTTAGGCCAAGTAGAAGGTAAAAGAAAATTTTTTACAGTTTCACTGATGGCTTCCTCCTCTGCATGGTGCTCCGGCAACCGGGCTTGGACTAGCCGCACCGCCATGCCGACCTGGTGCGCGCGCCGCCGCGCCGGTCTGGCGCGCTCGCGCCTTCCGCGCCAGGCCACCGCCTCCGTGCAGCCGCACCGGCGCCGCTCCGCCTCCGCCTCCGCCTTTCCGCGCTAGGCCTCCGCCTCTGCGCGGCCACACCGGCGCAAGGCCGCCGCCTCCGCCCTTCCGCGCCAGGCCGCCACCTCCGCGCAGCCGCACCGACACCGCTCCGCCTCCGCCCTTCCGCGCCAGGACACCGCCTCCGCCGCGCGGCCCCTGCACTGCGCCACCGCGCCATTTCAGCGCTCCGCCGCCATCGCGCTGCTTCCACGGCGCGCCGCCGCCACACTTTTTCCGTGCCGCGCCGCTGCCGCTCGGCGCGCTGCCGTCGCCTCCGCGTAGCAGCACCGCGCCGCCACCTCCGTGGTCCCATGCTGTGCCGTCGCCTCCGCATAGCCGCGCTGCGCTGCTGCCTCCATGGTTCCACACTGTGCCGTCGCCTCTGCACAGCCGTGTCGCGCCACCAGCCGGCCAACCACAAGCTGCGCCACTGACCGGGAATACATGCGAAGCGCCACCACTAGGCACTGCCATACCGGCCGAAACCCTCCACACTGCACTAGTTTTATTTCCCCCACTAGCAACAATGGCTGCACGTCGTGGTTGCTCCCCTTATGATTGGAACAGAGCTCTGTTGCCAGATATTGAAGTGTCTCTGCCAACTCCAACGGAGTCTCCCTTTCCAGGGCTCTCACTAAATACACTGGTCACGGCAAACAAGAATGGAGTGTACTCCTACGCTCCCATGGAGGAATACATGGCGTTCCTCACAAGTGGCCCATCAGCACCAAAAATATATGACTAGATCTCAAAATGTTGTTTAAATTTCTGCCATTGTTTGTGTTATTATTATATGTGTTGTAACCCCATTGTAATAAGGCAGAAATATTATATTACTTGTCTACTGAATATATGCATGTTTTATATATATGTCTTTTAAGCATCAGCTTCAAAAAAATGCTAAATATTGATGACCATTACTCAAACAACTGTTGGATTAAAAATATGACATTAGAATCTTGGATCCGACTACAACGATTAATATTCGCCGTCTCGATTAAACGGTTTTTCGTATCACAAGAAGCAAAATCATTTGCCCAAATATTGCTAGGTTTACACCATTTGGTGATTACCTTCAATATTAAAATACCAACTTGTTTCTATAAAGTAAACTATATATGTTGTTTAATCCATCAGGAATATTACACAACATATTAATGGTAAATCATTACCTATACATTAAAAGTCATCTACACTATGTGTTATGCATAATTAGCATTTTTTACAACATTTATATTTATTTACTCTCTTAGTAAATAAAAATATGTCCCTACATGTAGGACATGACTGATATTTCAAAGAAAGAATTCCCTGAACTTGCTTTAGATGGTAGTAATTATTTGACATGGGCACAAGATGTTAAAATAAATTTAACAGTCTGTCGATGTATTAATACCATTATGGATCCAATACCAAATGCACCTGAGATCCCGGACTACAACAAATATGCCACACTCCATTTTCTGCGCCATCATCTACACTCAGATTTAAAATCTGAATATGTGATGGAAGAAGACCCCCTTGCTCTATGGAAATCCCTTAAAGATCGATATGAGCAGCAGAAAAATGTCATATTACCCGAAGCCCAACGCGAATGGTCACTAATTCTCTTTCAAGATTTCAAATCAGTAGCAGATTATAATTCCGCCGTACATAAAATCTGCTCTAAATTGAAATTTTGTGATCAACCTGTTTCAGAAGAAGCAATGATCGAAAAAACTTTATGTACTTTCCATCCAACATTCCGAGTATTGCAACAGCAATATCGCCAACAGAAATATACAAAGTATTCTGAGTTAATATACACATTACTTCAGGTGGATAAGCATGATGAACTTTTGATGAAAAATCATCAAAATCGCCCAACAGGCGCAGCTCCTCTTCCTGAAGTACATTTTAACTCTCAGCGTACTAAATTTCATGGCAACAAACGGAATAAAAACTTTAAGGGAAAGTCAAAGTTTCAAAATAACAGACATGGGTATAAGACAAATAAAGGGAAAATCCATTTAAGGACAATCCTAAAGACAAATCTGAAATTTGTCAAAGGTGTGGATGTACGAATCATCATACTAATAAATGTAGAATCCCAAAGCATTTGGCTGAACTTTATCTAAAGTTTGGTAAGGATAAGCAAGTTCGTCGGAATAAATTTGAGACGCACTTCAATGAACAACAAGTCAACGACTTACCTGCGAGACCTTCTCAAAGTGCCCATCAAAATGAAGTTCAAAAGAAGGAGCAAGACCCATCCAATATCGACAATATGATAGTCGAATATCACACTGAAGATATATATGGGGATCTCAAATAAATTATACATATTTCATATGTAAAATAGCCAAATTAAGAACTATAAATGTTGTATAAATATAAACATATATTGTAATATGTATTTGACATGTTACTATAAACATCATATGTATATATATGTAGATATTATATCTCTTTAACTCATTTTTTTAGTATTTATCATAATTATTTACGGGATTTTACAATAGATGGAAGATGAGGAAATTTGTTTAGTAGATAGTGGCTCTACTAACACAATTCTACGTGAGCTTAAATATTTCTAAAATCTTCATAAGAAACATGGAAATATCATGACTATCGCTGGACGTGATGCATTAATTGTAGGCTCGGGCCGAGCCACGATTACGCTCTCAATAGGTACAAAGTTAATAATTGAGGATGCACTCCTGTATCCCGATTCACCTCGTACATTACTTAGCTATAAAGACATCCGTCTAAATGGCTACCATATTGAAACCCAAACTGAAAATAATGTAGAATACTTATTTCTCACCAAATCCAACGGATTAAACAAAGAGATACTTGAGAAATTTCCTTCATTTTCATCTGGTTTATACTACACATACATAAAACCCGTATTACATGTTGCGTTTAAAATAATTTTTCAAAATCTTGATAAATTCAAGACTTGGCACAATCGCCTTGGTCACCCTAGAATAGGGATGATGAGAAAAATTATTAGAAACTTCATAGGTCACAATATTAATCTTGTGAGATTTCCTGGATCATCAGATTTTACATGCAGTGCATGTGCCACGGGAAAATTAATTTTAAGACCATCATATCTTAAAATTAAAAATGAACAAATCAGTTTCCTTGAACGCATTCAAGGAGACATTTGTGGTCCTATACAACCATTATTCGGACCATTTAGGTACTTTATGGTGCTTATAGATGCATCCACACGATAATCCCATGTATCTCTCTTATCTACAAGGAACCATGCATTTGCAAAATTAATGGCTCAAATTATCAAATTAAGAGCTAGCCATCCTGAACATAGGATAAAATCCATTAGGATGGACAATGCCGCTGAATTTAGCTCACGAGCATTTAATGATTATTGTATGGCTCTAGGTATCAATCTAGAACACTCGGTAACTTATGTTCATACCCAAAATGGACTTGCTGAATCTCTAATCAAGAGAATAAAATTAATTGCGAGACCACTTTTACATAATTGCAAATTACCAACCTCTTGTTGGGGTCATGCGGTCTTACACGCCACAGATTTAATACAAATTAGACCAACTGCATATCATGTAACATCCACATTACAATTAGTACGTGGAAATCAACCAAGTATTTCCCATCTGCGAATATTCGGTTGCGCTGTATACGTACCAATATCACCACCGCAGCGTACCTCTATGGGTCCCCATAGAAAATTAGGCGTATATATCGGGTATCATTCACCATCAATCATCAAATACCTCGAACCCCTAACAGGGGATTTATTTACTGCCCGGTATGTTGATTGCATCTTCGATGAAGATAATTTCCCAGCATTAGAGGGAGATTTGTACCATAATAAATGCCAGGAAATTGATTGGAATGCCACTGGTTTTGAATCATTAGACCCACGTACTATAGAATCCGAACAAGAAGTTTGGAGAATAATAAATTTGCAACAACTTGCAAATAACCTGCCAGACGCATTTACTGATTATAAAGGTGTCACAAAATCTCATATTCCCGCAGTTAATGCACCAGAAAGAGTTGAAATACCTCATCAAGCAACTCAACTCCCAAATCCTAAGATCAGGGGGAGAGATCTGGTTGCAACTGATGCTTCTCAAAAGCAATCTAAAAAACAAAGGAAGATATCTTCTAAAACAGTAAATGAAATTCAACCTCATGTTGAAAGACACGAGAAGGATGATTCTCATCCTAAATCTAGCATAGATGGGTGCACCAATACAAATGCTAGACCATCAGAAATGACTAACTCTATTAATATGGGAAATACTCAAGAGTTAGAAGAAATATCCACAAATTACATTAATTCAGGAGAATCTTATAATAGAAAGACTACAATTGTCGACATATATTTCTCCTCAAGTATAGCTAAAGACGTCGAGGAAGATCCAGAACCTAAGACCATGGCAGAGTGCCTTAAGCGCTCAGACTGGATCAAATGGAAAGAAGCTATTGAGGCAGAATTAAGCTCGCTAAGGAAAAGAGAGGTATTTACATCAGTAATACCTACTCCTCAAAATGTTTTCCCCGTTGGATCGAAATGGGTTTTTGTTCGTAAACAAAATGAAAACAATGAGGTGGTGAGATACAAAGCGAGGCTTGTAGCACAAGGGTTCACGCAGAGACCCGGCATCGATTATGATGAAACATATTCTCCAGTTATGAGTGGAATAACATTCCGATATTTAATATCATTGGCAGTACAAATGAATTTAATTTATCCATGCAGTTAATGGATGTTGTGACCGCATACTTATATGGGTCATTGGATTCAGATATTTACATGAAAGTCCCTGAAGGACTTGATACTCCAAATCCAAATATAAACCGCAACAAATTTTGTGTAAAATTACAAAAGTCACTCTATGGCTTAAAACAGTCGGGTAGAATGTGGTACAACCGACTAAGTGAATTCCTACTTAAGAAAGGTTATTCTAACAGTGATGATTGTCCTTGTGTATTTATTCATAGATCCATCACTGGATTTTGTATTATTTCAGTGTATGTTGATGATCTCAACATCATTGGAACTACACAAGATATAATAGAAGCTAGCAATCATCTTAAGACGGAATTTGAAATGAAGGATTTAGGTAAAATTAAATTTTGTTTAGGTTTACAACTTGAACATCTTCCATCAGGAATATTAATTCACCAATCTGCATATATTGAAAAAATATTGCAAAAGTTTAATATGGATAAATCATATCCATCAAAGACTCCTATGGTCGTTCGATCTCTAGAAATGGATAAAGACCCATTCCGACCTAGGGAAGAAGGTGAAGAACTATTGGGACCTGATGTTCCATATTTAAGTATAATAGGAGCACTTATGTATCTAGCAAATTGTACAAGACCGGACATTGCATTTGTGGTAAATTTGCTAGCTAGACATAGTGCGGCACCAATTAAAAGACATTTTGTTGGAGCAAAACAAATCTTAAGATATCTAAATGGTACAAGAGATCTTGGTTTATTCTATCAGAAAAATCAAGACTTATCTATGGTAGGATATACTGATGCTGGGTATATGTCTGATCCACATAATGCCAGATCACAAACAGGATTTGTTTTCCTATATGGGGGTACTGCCATTTCATGGAAATCCTCGAAACAAACTCTTGTTGCTACATCGACTAATCATTTTGAAATTATAGCTTTATATGAAGCTTCACGAGAATGTGTATGGTTTCGAAGAATGATTAATCATATACAACGAACATGCAATGTTGGTTCATCAGAATCACCCACAATTATCTATGAAGATAATGATGCATGTATCGCCCAGATGCAAACTGGTTACATTAAAAGTAATATAACTAAGCATATTGCCCCAAAACTGTTTTTTCCACATGAATTACAAAAGAATAGAGAAATAACAGTTTTACAAACAAAATCATGTGAAAATCTAGCAGATTTATTCACAAAATCGCTACCAACCTCGACATTCCAAAATATGTTAAAGGAATAGGTATGCAAAG
>JAAALK010000286.1:45037229-45070302 GCA_019279435.1 Zizania palustris
CTCCCTCCCGGCCGCCGCTCTAGATCCTTGTCTCCTCCCTCCGCTCCTTTCATGCGCCACTCCTCTCTGGCATGCTGCTGCGAGCCTGCGCCCCCGTGCGCTTCCGAGCACCGCAAGCACGTGCCCCCGTGCGCATCTGAGCGCTGCCGCTCTTCTGCACCCGCGCAAACGCAAGCTCACGACCCGTGCACTTCCGAGCATCATTGCGCTCCCGCAGCCCCGCGCCTGAGTTGGCCCGTATGGCCGCGCACGCCCTCGTGCGCTACGAGTGCCGCTGCGCGCACTGTCAAGCCAACCTCCTCGTTGATTCGTTCTCTCTTTTGTTCAATTTTTTTCACGGGTAAATGGGTATACCCGCGGGTAAAGGATATGGGTGCGGGTTTTTACCCGTCGGATAAACGGGTACGGGTATGAGTATGCGCTACCCGTACCCGTCATACCCGATTGTCGTCCCTAATTGCGTGAGCACTAAGCCCTCGATGCCCTCCTGACAGTTGGCACCATCGATGCCCTCGACGGCTAGCGGTCCTTGGCCCACAACCCTCACCGACCACCGCTACCTATACTTAGTGCCACCACCTGATTTTCTGAGAGGAATGAGTCCCCAACAATGCCACTTTTTAAGTTAAGTGAGCACAACACATTGAAAAAGATTAAAAAAACAAGTGGATAGTGACACTAATGAGCCGAGCCAGAATTTTGGCTCGCTAAACCATCTGAGCTGAGCCTAGCTCGGTTCGCAGGCTCGGCTCGCTAAAGAAGTGGCTCGGCCGAGCCGAAGCCGAGCTCGGCTCGTTGCCAGCCCTAGTGGCTAGGGCAGTGGCCAGGCATGGACACAGCCTAGCGGCGATGGATGTGCGATCGTGCGGCGGCGGGGGCACTATTAGGCTCCTTGCTGCCAGGCGAGATGTCCTCCGCGTCATCGTCGTCTTGAGTGCCGGCGAAACCCAATTCCTCCGATCCCCCGGATTCGAGTCGATCGACCTCCATCGTGCTACACACACCACTACGCAGAAACCAAATCAACAACAACAAATTGCAAAACACGCACGGCATTACGCAGATATCAAACAACAATAAATTGCAAATTGGAGCACCCACAGTTCCACACCAGAAGGGAGGAGTTGTGTGAAGATTACTCACCGCAAAGCTCCAGAACTCAGTCCAAGCAAGTTAGGGTTTGTGCCCAGCAACAGATGAATCAAGTCCGGATGGATCCTCTCTAGTAATGTGGAGTAGGAGATCGACGACTATGAGGACAGAAGAGCTCGCTCTTGGCGGCCGCGGCGGTCGTGTTGGATGGAAGCCAAGGGGAGCCGGGAGGAGTGTTCGGTGGAGAGTGCAAGTCGTCCAGGCAATCGCTGGCTGGCCTTGCCGCCGCCGCCGCCGCGGCGTGGGAGTCTGGGAGAAAATAAGAAGAAAAAAGAAAAATTGATTGTATATAAAATGTTCGAAGTTGGATATCTAATTTGATAATATATCTATTTTTAAAATAATATTTTAAAATGACAACTTTACTTTTTAATAATCAAGAAACTGACGCATGCTTATTGGTGCCGGAGAAAACCAGTTGGATGCCGACACTGCAATCAAAGTTTGCTCTTGATGCTCATGGCGCAAGTTTGCTAGTTCAATTTCCCAGAGCAAAAGCAAACTGAGAGTCAGGTGAAACCAACAGCTGAGGAACGTCATGGTGCAAGCAAGAAAAGACTACCAGAATCATTTAGTAGTAGGAAACTGATAAATTGCCCAGATTATTAGTAATAAACAAATATTATTCTTAGTGCACATGAATTATATTATACTAGTAGTGAGCCCGTGCTAACGCTACGATAAAAATAAAAAAAACAAATATATGGGGTAAGCTTCTTACAATTCACAAGTTCTTTTGGTATTCTTCCACTGAGACCAGCATTCTTTGGAATCTGCCGCGTCAGATTGCCCGGCTCACCCACAAATGATGAGAGCTCATCGCTGAAGTTGTTATCTGATATGTTAAGTTCCATTAAACTTCTGAGTCCACTAATAGGCCAATTTATGTTGTCTTTGAACCGGCACTCATCAAGAGAGTATCTTAATCAACTTCAGACTACTGATCATTTTTGGAATTCCTTCGAAACCATTTTTTCCTAGAATCGACAATTGCATGAAGAGATTAACCATGATAGTAGCTGCAATAGAACCACATATCACCAAGCCTGACAAAAATCACATTATGTTTACTCTAATGAGTCAAAAAAACAATAAATTATTGTTCACTGTAGAACAAAGGAAATTTCAACCTTTTAAGTGGCAATCATTTTTTTGTTTTGGACCAGGGTGGATGTTAAAGCTAAATAGCTATGGTTTATCTCTCGGAACAAATTCGAGAGATGGACTAATGTTGATGTTTAAACTTTAAAATTGATCTATGCCTCCAAGGCTCTGACAATAATAAAACAAATGGCGAAATTAATACTGGGAAAAAATGTTTATCTTCTCGAACATCTTAGTTTTAAAACTTAACATGTAATGACTGAACTATAGATATAAAATACTACCACGTTGAGGTTGTTACTCAGATATCTTCGAGAATAGATAGGAGAATTCTGTATCGGTACCATCTACAATAAGAAGAAAATCATTGATGAAGAAAATAGTGAGTAGTTGTATGTTAGTACCTTGTGAGATGCAGCCTTACGCCTTCAAGTATGATACAGATGACTGAAAGCCAAAGATGTTCAATACACATCCTTGTTCAATACACGTCCCGGAAAAAAGTTAGTACTATGTCATTATACAAATTGTTGTAAAGCTTAAAGATTTGATGAAAAGAATCAGAACGGAAATATAAGATATTTTCATGTATAAGATAGCGTGAGGAAGTCAAGCTTGTTCGGAGCACCCCGTTTTTTGATAACCTAAGATCAGTGCATGCTCATGAGCTTTGATACTGAGCGAGGGCTCCAACTTAAGGGTCAAAATAACTTTTGACTTGCAATTTCCATATTGCTACAAAGTAAAGGAATATAGGAGATACACGTCACAATTCTGTGATGGATTCCTTACATCCTTGTCCTCATCAAACAATGTAGGTACATTCAAACAATGATATCCATTCACCAGTAGTCACCACAACAACAAGAGTCATTTGAGAACTCATGGTAGATCTTTGTGTCACCAACAATAATATTTTGATATCAACATCAGTGCTTGATGACAATGGTTGCATATACACACATTCTTCTTGACAAGAACAAGGGATCCAACTTCAGATGATATCAGACCAAGGACAACAGCTAATTTAACACTATGCTTATTAGGCATGGTCATTCTCCTTGATGCAAAAGAGATGGAATAAGACTGGTTACTCTGGAAATCCGGTTCTCCGAATTTTCATGATAGAATACCGCACACTTCATGAATTGTGGTGCTCTGCAAGTGAGACATGTCTCCATTGACAAAACTGTATGCCATGCCATAAAGCTCAACAAGGATTCTTGCATCCATTTTTTGCAAACCCTTCTCATTCATCAGTGATCTCACCCTCTCGACATCCCCCCATCTCCCAGCATCGACATATATCGAAGATAGAACAACATAGCACCATGTGTTGTCATGTTCCATTTGGAATATCATCTCTGCTGCATACTCTATTATATCTATATCATTCTTGTTCCTGCTTGCAGTAAGTAGGGAACCCCAAATCCTCAATGTTGGAGCTATTCGCATGTTTTCAATGAACTGCAACACCTCTCTAAGATCACCCTCTTGACCCAGCAGATCAGTCATGCATCCATAGTGCTCAATATGTGGGATCATGCCATAGTCTTTTAGCATTAAATTGAAGTGCATCCAACCTTCATCCACCAAACCTGACACACTACAAGCAGTCAACACAGAGACAAAGGTACTCTCATTTGGTTGTAGATCATTATATTTCATCTCATCAAACATTTCCAATGCAGTATATCCCTGGCCATGAATTGCATATCCCATGATCATTGTGTTCCAAGAGATGACATCCTTGGACACCATTTTGTCGAATATCTTCCTCGTGCCCACCACATCATCGCTCCTTGCATACATATGCATAACTGCGTTCATAATGAGTGTTGTCTCCATAACCTAACTTGATAATGTAATTGTGCATTTGCCTGCATTGTCTCAGTAATCCCAGCAAGAAAAATGCCAGTATTACAGTCGACATGGTGAAATAATCTGGATAAAGAGGTTGATTTAGTAACTCCAGGAACAATGTGATGGCTTCCATATACATCTCCTTGTACATGTAGACAGCAATCATGTTATCCGACCAAATATCTTTTCAGATGATTCTACTTTGCCAACTTTGTCGTACATCTCAAGAAGAGCAGCCTCAACCACCACATGTGGAAGAAACTATCTCCGAACTACATAACCATGAATACTCCGTCCATACAGTGAGATTTCACGTTGAGCACAAGCAGCCAACAAATTGATAGCGATGACCACTTCCACCTGAAGACTCAGCTCTCATTTGCATGAAACAATCAAATGCATCATACAATTCCATGTCACTATGTTACTCAACGACATTGATGCAAACAAACACTCAACAGAATCAACTTCGCCATATTTGCAGTGCATGTTCAGAAGTGAAGTCCCTACCTTGACTTCCTGCTCCAACCCGTGCCTGATCACATAGCCATGGATCTCTCTCCCTTGACTCAGTGAATTCCAAGCAGCAAGCTGCAAGAGCTGCTATAATTCCAACACTGTCATGTTGCACTTCTAGCGCATCATGCACCTGCTGGAAGCAGGCCAGTGCTACATGCCCCTAGCCTGTTTGCCACATACCCGTCCATCATCATGTTTCAAGTGACGATGTACCTAACCGGCATTCCGTCGAACACCATCTCGGCGTTCTTGACCAAGTCGAGCTTGGCGTAGAACGCGACGAGCGAGTTGCCGGTGTAGACATCGTGCTCTAGGCCAAGCATGTGATCACCGCTGCGTGCGCTGCGCGGCCCTCACCGAGAATTTGGAGGCGCGCGCAACACTTGATGACGATGAGGAAGGTTAAGCGGTCGGGGCAAGCACCGGCCATGAGCATGGCGTGGTAGACCGCGAGAGCATCGGCGGTGAGGCCCGCGTCGGCGATACCATGGATCATGATGTTGTGGAGGAACACATCGGGACCCCTAATGGCCACTCGGCGCTTGGCGTTCAGTGCGTTTGACGAACGGTGCATTTGGCGGAGATCACAGATTGCTTGCCGCAATTGCGGAGGTTCGGTTGGGCCTTCGGGATTGAGAAGACGCGCCACAGATTGCTTGCCGGAAATTCCGAAGGTTTGGTTGGGCATTACGATCTGCTGTGCATTCGGGCGCGGGAAATAAGGAACAAAATCATTGCATGTAGATGCTTTAGCGTGGCCGAAAATCAAGCAACAACATTGGCGTGGGCTCAGCATGGCCGAAAACAAAGCAATAACATTGGCGTGAGCAATGTTCGGTGTGGGCATTGAAGGGTGGAGATTGTTTCAATGAGTATGAGTAATCAATTGATGGCTCAGATTATCCAGATGAGTAAACAAACTCGCCAATTATATATTAGTATAGATAAGTATCAACATATTCTTACTTCTACTAAGTGTTCGATCACATCATTAGTATCATTCACAAAAGTATACCATAATGTTACCAAAAATATGCTATGGTGACATTAGTCGGTGGCGTGCATCAGCGACGGCGTCGGATGGAGGCGTCGTGGGTCGTCCAGGCGGTGTAGGTAGGCCGAGCGGCGGCGGCGTGGGTCGGTGAACAACTCGATGGAGGTGTCGTGGGTCAGCAACGGCGTCGAATGGAGACGTCGTCGGTGTCGGCTCTCGCCTCTTGCGAAGTCTAGAAACAGGAAACGAACAGACTTTTTGGAAAGAGAAAGGAAATTAAAGGGTTAAGCATGCAGGGGCAAATAGGTCATTTTATGTCTAAGTATGTCATTGATTAATGTTTTTATTGCAAAAAGACCCTTACAGGACATTTTATATACCTAAAATGTAGTTTGGACATATTATATATCATGGCTCAACTTTAAAACAAATAATCAATTTTCCCGAAAAGAAGAGACGTCGAAATAAGGAAAACTTAATTACTCATGTGCCATTCTTTTCTTTGAGTTTTGATTTATGTCATTATAATTTTGTATTCATCGCTATATCATTACTGATTGACAGTTCTTTATGCCATGTTATTTTATACATCTCGAACGTATACCATCCACACATGTAGATATGAATTGTTTCCGTATTACCAATGTTGCCCTTGCGCGCAATGGTTATAAGCGCAAGGAATTATTTCACCTCACCTCCATCAACCATCGTGGCGCTGGTGCCCCCACATCGACCGCTCTACGTCTAGTGTACGTCGCCCACACGCTCAAAGGGCTCAAGTTCATCAGTCACGCTAACGACAGCGTTGGGTGGCATGCAAGCTCGTCAAGGACAGCCTCCTTCACCGTTCCTCAGTGCACCATTGTCATTCCCGAGCCTAGTGTCATCCTACTAAACAGTTACGTGGTCTCTAGGGACTCTGCCAAAAATCCTAAAATCGAACTAGGAATGGGATCGATCTCAAATCAACCTTGAAATGAGTACATCTGAATGTTAGGAAAGAGTATTGACTTCTCCATCCTAACGTGCTCTAGTGTCACCTCCATCACGTCATTGTACCACTTACCCAACCTCCTTACCTAGGCGCCCTCCATGACGAGCTTTACCCTCCTTACCCGCCCTCTTCCTTCCCATGTTCACCATCTCTACCAACTTCACCGCTAAACCCTCCAGGTGTCGTTCCGCACTATAGTGCTACAGCCACATGAGCTTGACCACCTCGACTGCTTTCGTTCCCACCGCAAAAGCACATGTCAACCGCTCAAACGACACCACTAGTGGCATGTCCTTGAACCGCGCATCGATGTGGCATAGCAACTCATTGGTGGTGCTGCAGGGCTCTAGGTTGGACATAGGAAGGTGGGGGTAGGAGCAGTCGATGGTGCTTTTGGTGCCAGGGCCGGCTTGTTCCAGACAGATAAGGGCAACCCGGTCATTGTGGCGGGGAATGCAGATAGGTGCTCGCACCTGACAGTACACCTGCTGCCACTATCGCACCATGATATGTCACAATCATCATCGATGTGGACTTCGTGCTCACATGTGTGGTGTGGCTGCAACTCTACCAGTGTCGCTAGCCACGACACACCACACGAGGAAGGGCAGGGTAGAGGCAATGCAACATTGCGAGGAAGGGTGACCATCTCGCGAGCGTTGAGGGAAACGAGTCTGACTGTGCACAGGAGTAAGATAGGCAATATAAAAAATCATGCTTGTAGGTAAGTCTGTATATGCTCAGGTGAGAAATGTTGAATAGTAATAGCATAGCGATAAATACATGTATTATAATGGCATGAATCGAAACTCAAAGAATAACAATAATACATAAGCAATTAAATGTTTCTTTTTTATGACTTTGCCACTTTTTTGGCATCAACAAATTGCTCGCCAACACAAAACTACTTATTCTTTTACAACATAGGATTAAAAAATATTAGATTGAATTATATATATTTTAAAAACACAGAAATATGAAAGTGGTGTTTTTGGATTGTTAGTATAAAATAAAACACATGAATTTTAAATGACTTTAGTTTATGAAAGAGAGAGAAATAAAGAGAGTGCATTGGACTTTTAAGGGCGAGTTTGATAGCCCAAGATCCTAGCATATTTCATGTGTATAAGTCAGGATCTTAGGCTTTCAAATTAGCCCTAAAAAGAAAATAAAAACAAGAGGTATAAGATTGATGTTTTTTATCAAACAAGGGCATAGGAAAATAATCCATATGAATTTTTCTATCATATTACTTTATTCCAAATGACCTCTTATGAAATTTTTTAAAATAATTTCAATCCCATGTAAATCTTATGAAATTCCTTCGATTCAATCCCCAAATCAGCTGGTCGGCACCCCTACGCACCCGTCTCGGTTTGCCCGCACTGCAACACCGACACACTTACACGCCCGCCCTGGCTCACCCATGCCCAATGCGCTTGCCGATTCACCATACCCAACTCGCCCTTGCCCTACATGCCTGACTCGCTCTCTGCCCATATCGCATGTGCCCCACATCTCGTGCCCTAGTGCCCCCATGTGGCATCGCCCTCTCCCCTAAGTCCGAGCAAAAGCATGCAAGCAACATATTGGTGGAGGCTAAACAGTAGTTGAGAGGGCGTAGATCTGTGGGCTGGTAGTTGCTTGGCGCATGAGAAAGGAAGAAGAGGAAAAAGAGAAAGAAGATGACAAGCTAATGACAAGTGGGTCCCGCAGCCACATAGATGTTCCCTGCAATCCTTGCCACGTTGGCATCTCTTGCCATATGGATAGACAGATAAGCAAAACTATAGTATGAAATTCCTTCGATTCAATCCCCAAATCAGTTGGTCAGCACCTCAAAGCACCCGTCTTGGCTTGCCCACGCTGCAGCACCGACGCCCTTGCACGCCCGCCCTGGCTCGCCCATGCCCCAATGTGCTTGCCCCGATTCACCATACCCAACTCTCCCTTGCCCTGCATGCCTTACTCGCTCTATGCCCATATCGCCCGTGCCCCCACATCTCATGCCCTAGTGCCCCCATGTGGCATGACCCTCTCCCCTATGTCCGAGCAAAAGCATGCAGGCAACATGTTGGTGGCGGCCAAACGGTAGTCAAGAGGGTGTAGATCTGTGGGCTAGTAGTTGCTTGGCGCATGAGAAAGGAAAAGAGGAAAAAGAGAAAGAAGATAAGCTAATGATAAGTGGGTCTCGCAGCCACATAGACGTTCCCTGCATTCCTTGCCACGTTGGCATCTCTTGCCATATGGATAGAAAGATAAGCAAAACTATAGTCTCAAACCGCTTAGAGGGGTTATTTGTTTAATATAAAATAGTCTGAGGGGTTAAGAGTCTGATTTTGTAGTTTAAGAAAACTTTCGTCTATAATTATATATTTGAGGGGGTAAACTATACTTTTTTCAAAAGAAAATAAAAACAAGAGGTATAAGCTAGGTGTTTTTTATCAAACAAGGGAATTTTGCTATCATATTCCTTTATTCCAAATAACCTCTTATGAAATTTTTTAAAATGATTTTAATCCCCTATAAATCTGCTATTGGTGAGCCAATTGGTGATAAAAACAAACGACAGCACAACAAACTACCAGTCAACCGGTTAGACGAAGCTAACCAAGCAAGCTACAGTTACGTTGTTATGGATTCGGTGTGATGAAAATTGGCGACGGTATCCAGACCGTTTGTCACTAATCGCTTGGCCTATAAACCACCGTTATCCAACAATTAAGCACATATTTGTTAATCTGACCACACGTAGCACACATCGATGTCATAATTTTTGTATGTATAACACGTAAAGAAAATGAGTTTGTACGTACATAGTCGGCCTTTGACCGGCGTGTAACCGAGCCTCTCTGACAAGTATATATGAAAGTTTCTATTCTCATCCTTTCTGCACAATGGCGCTAAGCATTCTTTGCATACAAGAAGGCATTTATGTACGTGAAAATTGGCAAGTCAAGTACCAGAGAGTAGAATGATCTCAAAACCTGGTTAATGCTCTCTCGCAATGCAATGATCCCAAAACCTGGTTACGGCAGTGATACCAATTAATTTTGCCTTACCAATGATGATTTCTCATGGCTGAAATGATGTAAACCATTCATTCTTTCTCGGCTATAACGACGAAAACATCCTTGGCCGACCATCTCCGCCTTGAAACTTTGTCCGGAGGATTGATGATGGCACGCTCAGCATCCTCAAGACGGTAGCCAATGACAATCTCTTTCCTCACCCTAGCACGTAGCATCACCTCGAAGAAATTTAGTTCCTCTTCTTCTCCAAGGTACAGATCGGATGGTCGTATTTGCATTTCGTTCCCCTGCAAGGCAAGTTCAGTTGCAGACCATACATTGGTGATTGGTCAGGGAGGAACCTGAGAACACATCTGACAACAGACATTTGGACTAGAGAAGCATGGAACACGACGACATCTTTGCACGATAACAAACTCATTTGAAGTTAATCAGTGGCAAACCTTGCCTATTTCAGAAGCAGTGCTCTATAGACTATAGGTAAACTCAACCAAATGGCCTATTGTAATGTTAAGTCAGACCCCTAGTAATTTATTTGAAGAATGGAATATAATTAAATGTTGACAGCTTCAACATCATTTGCATATATGTTTGTGAAAAAAAAAACAAGTGATCAGACTGATATAGCTCCTCCATGGAGCCATTGAATCTGAGAATCATACCTGCTCACCAAATAGCTCCTCCAAGACATCATTGATTTGTCGATCTTCTGCCACCATTGCCAATGCCATGCTCACTAGTTCATTTGATAGAACGCAGTCACTGGTTTTTGACATTGTCAGTAATTTTTTTGTCCTAGGGTCCAGAATCTCACTGATTATGACAGATTTATCAGATGTTTGTTGCATCTCCCCAATCCATGAACCTTCAGATAAGCTTCCTCGAGGAACGTGTGAAACCATCCCTTCCCTGAATGGAAGTCGCTTTGCCTGCCATAGTTATAACCTATAAGTGGGAGCCAGTAATCTTTATTTAAATGCAAACAATATAGTATAGCATTGGGAAATACAATTGAGAAATCAAAACAACACATGATCTAAGGCAACTGCATGTGAACAGAGATGTAATCTAAAGCAACACTGGGTAAAATCCAAATCAGAAGAGCAGTTTGAATTATTTCCCATTCCTAGAAAGAACCTGGATATCCCTGATCAGCAATAGCGTTGCAAGGGACCTTGAATCAGCCTGGATCGCTGAATCTTCAACAGACTCATCTGCCAGAATCAAGATCTGTGGGTTGCATTTAAGCATCAGTCAGAGGAAAGAAGCAAATATGTACTTGACACTCGACAGAAGGTTCAACAGTACTTTTCTCTGCAGGAATACAATCTTATGTTGTCAGAACTTACAGAATCAAATGATTCTAAAGGGAGGCTCTCCAAGTGACGGCGAATAACAGCATTTCCTTCACGATGAACCAAAGTAATATTTTCTAGACGACTGAAGTCCAGGCCCCCGTCAATCAGCTTTCTTTCTCTATCCATCTCAGGAACATCGTTGAACATCCACAAGTCTGACCCTGGCGCTAGAAAAGCATCCAGTACCTAAATATCTGAAACCAAGTCACACTATGTTGCTCCAGATAATAATTAAATGCATTATGTGTTCATTGAAATAAAAAATGTGTTGCTATATAAACATAATTGATAATTCTCATCTCATCAAATGGAGATCATGAGATGAAACCCAATCAATCTTGGGTTTCAACTCTAGCCTACTCCAATTTGCTTGGGATTGAAAGGCTTTGAAGAAGAAGACGATACAAACACAATTCTCATGGTATTTACATTTTAGATGGCAGATGCACATTCAGTACAAAAGGGTTTAGATATATCTTTTTTAATACTAAATGCAAAAGCTAAAAAAATGTTCAACCAATTTGAGTGAACAAACACAGCACAAGTACAGATGAAGGCTTAAGTTATCATAGTCATTTCCTATATATGCAGAAACCATGCAAAACAAGCCAGAGTTGCTCACAAAACTAGAGCTGGCCATGAATGTGTATAGCCCATGGTCAATTGCCAGTCCAAACTGCCTACCAGAATTGGGTGGCAGGATAAAACACTAAGACAGGTAGAAACCACAGGATAAAATAAGAAACTTCAGGTCTGTTTTCCAAAAGCGATGGCAAGGCTACATCTTTAAGGAGCTAGGATCTTGTGTGCCTGGTTCCACCAACTAGGCTGCCTTGTTCCAAAAGCGATGGCAAGGCTACATCTTTAAGGAGCTAGGATCTTGCGATGACATAGGCAAAGTTAAGCACAGGACGAAATACTATATCTTTTCATAATTTTGACATTGGCAAATTTAGCCTCCAAAACCTTGATAGTTATAGAAATAGGAATATTCCAAAATAGAGGATACAAATGCCAGTTTGGATCTATCATCAAGTTACCATTATCATATCTTCCATATCACGCCGCCAACCACAAAACAATATTCTTTCTGGAGACTTGGGAACAACAAAACCTTTTGGCAGACAACCTCTCCTAACCTGCATGATTTTACAAAAAAAAAAGGAATATTAGGAGCTTCAAGGAAAGGCTTAACACAAGCATATCATCTATATCCTGTCACCATCCACAAAGAAGAATCTTCTGAGGATTTCTTTCATGGTGAACAGTGTTTATGTAAACAGTTTCTTTAACCTGAATAATAAAATTGATTTTGTTTTTGTAAGCTTCATTATAGGATGTTGGAACTTCCCTAAGAAGTTAACTAGTTCTTGTAGTTATAGCGTGTGATAACAAAAGCCTAACAAGTGCCATCTGTCAGGCATAAAATTGCCTCATGCAATTGTGTTTTCTGGTGCTTAACAAGCACAGTGGGAAGACAGGAAATACATTTTTGAATTGCAAAAGCAGTCTAGTTCTAGTTGGGCAGAAGCAAAAAAAAATCTATCGACTGAGCCATTGAGGTGTGTTTCTCTGCAGTTATGGAGTACAAGAGCCTAATGATAAAAAATTTACAAGAGAAGAATTCCTAATGGATACATAAGAATTCATGTGAAATTTATAGAAAATTTTGAAGCAGTTCATGTGAAGGTAGGGTTATTGTTAGGATATGCCAAATGTTTTTGACAAATGTATCGATAAAAGATGCCAAACAGTCAAAGAGTGGATAGAGCAATAATGTCAACCAAGACAAGTTTACTTCATGAAATACAATGAGTAGGCTAACATATACAAGGGCTGATGTAGATATCTAAGGACCAATACTGTACAACGATTAGTCAAATATTTAGACATGGCATGATTCAACATTAGTAATCCAGTATTGACATTGTAGAGCCGGAAAAGGAAAAAAAATCTCCTGATAGATGGTAGCAAAAGAAAATAAAGCCTCAGATCTTTTAATTTTTACAGATAAATGAATTACCTTGGGTAATGGAGCTGGGGCATATGTGTCATCATCTTCCGCAATTACTAACACCTCATCACCCTCTTGCAAGACATAACAATCATCAGGATTTAAGATAATCTTGCCCCCATAAGATGCCACCTTTATGCCACATGGAATGGCATCAGGAAAGCTAATGAGGACATCTTCAAATTGCATACCATCCAATTGAGGCCATCTTTTAATATAGAACTCACAGTTCTCGAAGCCAAGGATATCTTCCCATATCTGTTTATGCATCTCAATTATTTTTTAAAGAAATGCATTAAATTAGTAAATAGGCAGTCTACCTATTTAGGAAACTATATCCAATACTCAGCCAGCCACGTAATTGCAATAAACATTCTGTACAAAAGGTATTTCCCCTGTCCCACAAAGACTACTTTTAGCATGAAATTTTGTCCCACAAAGACTTGATTTTTTGCATGTTTCCGTCAGTTAATGTGTACCCAATTAGTGGGCTCCACCGCTCCAGTTAACCAAGTGACACCACCCAATCAGTTTGCCTTGAAATTAGAGCTAACAGGACCTAAGTCATTTCTCCATACTAGTAATTTGTCTGAGAATTGCTAAAAACAAAAGGTCTTTGTAGGATGGATGGTGGATGGAGCAATATTTATGCGTGCATTGTTGTGCATGTAGAACAAGAAGCTAGGCTAGTTTCAAGAAATATGCAGTGCCAGGCTAAAAAAGGAAGCACAAGAATGAAATACATAACACAAGAATGAAATACATAAGTCAACTAGTGGCAATGCAAACAAGAGCACATCTATAAAATGGATTAAATTGTGTTGACATGGTAGCATATGGTCATCCATAATCAAGCGATTATTATAAGTGTGTGAAAAGTTTCAGAAAGTAAACATATTTTGTAATAAAATGGTTTTCGAGATGCGCATGACATGAGATTACACAATAAAAACAATAAGTAGAATAAAAAAGGAATGTTCGATAGGAGTTTCCCTTGAAGTAGGAATCATTCAGAAACAATTCTAGTTTCATCAAAAATAACATTGTTCAGAAATTACTGTTGGTTAGAAGAGACCTGAGCAAGGCCTGGCTGACGTGCACATTGTATCATCAAACGACCTATCACATCATGTGTGACAACAGTTTCCACAAGGTCTCCACCAACAAGTTTGACAAGAACCTCATTGTCAAGATCGCTAAGTTCAACAACTATGTGACCTCTTAGTCCTTCTTTGACCCCAGTTAAACTCAAAACTGTTCGTAAAGCTCGTGCATCACTCTAGAAAAGGAGCACCAGTGTAAGGGAGAGCTTCACCTTCATGTATAATGCTATAACTTAATTAGCACAATGTACCTGATCAGCATTTCCTTCTTCAGCTAAAACCACAATTGCACGCGCCTTAGAAACTGAGACCTTGTGCATGAAGGCAGATTCAGTTCAAGAAACAGGTGAATATAAATGTAAGTAAAGTAATAGCAAGGAATTAAATTAACATCAAGCTCATCCTATTGATTGCTTCCAACAGACCATATTGCATATTAACACAATCACAAAGGTCAGAAGATCAGATCAGAGGAAAAGCATGTCTTAACTCTTAACTCTTAAAATCGGTACATCAAAATGTTTACCTTTTTCAAGTCAGCTAGAATCAGAGGGCTTCCACTTCTACATATTATAGCTGTTCCTTTCAAGTCAAACTCCATTTTAGCAATGTCTGCTTCCATTTCCTCTTTGTCTCTCTCAGCCATCAGTACTATGGTCCCTCCTCCCAAACTTTCATTAGCAATAGCAATTTGGTTCAGCAACGAACCCTGTTGCCACAAAAGGAAATATGTTAGACACTTAGACTACAGTAATCTGGGGAGGCACAGCTTGAGCTTAGATAATAAATTGATCTGCAACAGAATAGATATATAAAATATGCATATTAAAGCTAAATACCAGTATCTAGCACCTACTTTACTCATGTGGGAATAACATTGAAGCAAGCTGACAGATTGTAACACTAACACATACTACATCTGTATGGCCACTCTCCATTCTGAAATTCCTGCTGTGTTTATACCAAATGAAGCTATGAGCATAGTTATTAAGGCGATAAGGCAAGGCGAGGCACCTGAGGACCGCCTTACCTTTTAAATGGTAAGCCGTAAGGCGAGGCAACGCCTTACAAAACTAAAAAAAAATATATAGTTAAAATTGCAATAGCACATTTAAAATCCAGTCTAACAACATATTTAAAGCTCAATCCAACAGCCCATTTATATAAGTCCAGTCCAACAACCCATTTAAAGTCCATCAAATTATTTTTCCTCTCTAAACCCTAACCATAGAAACTCTCTCCAACCCTACAACTCTCGGACGCCGCATCTTCCCTTCGTCCCTCTTCTCTCTCCCCTCTTCCTCGCCACACCAGTCCTCACCACGTCATGCCGAGCCTCGCCGCACACTGCTCACTCCCGATCCACCGCCTCTCTCACACGATTGGAAGTATGAGACACCATGGAAACCCTAGTGGTTTTTACTTGGCTTTGTGGGCCACGCGGAGCAAGGTGGTATGCCAAGGTGGCAGGATGCCTTGCCACCCCCACACCACCTTACCATTTAAGCGATGCCTTAACAACTATGGCTATGAGCCGTTTTCTCCTCAATAACAAAGTTGGAGCTATATTTAATAGCTATTGGTATAATATTCATCCCCAAACAACAAGTAACATAACAACAAAGCTAGGCAAAAATAGGGAATTTTGCAACAAAAGGCAGCAGCAGTTGATTGTAATATTACCAACTTGTCGCTCCACCCAAGGACCAGAGTGTGGCTGTGCTCTATGACCTCACTTCTTCCTTTCCTCAATGAATCAAACTTCTCAGAGATGGAATCAGTTACAAGCCCAAGCATCATGGCAAAAACCAGCATCCCACCTATACTAATTGAAACTGAAACCAACTTGTGTCCAAAGCCTTCTGCATTTGCATGGTTGCCTGAATCAGCAACAAAGGTCCATGACAACCAGAGGCAATCTGATAAGGTATCATCAGTTACGCCATAAAGAGCCAAGCCACCAAGACCGATGAGTAACAATGTAGCGATGAGAAGAACCAAGGGTTTAGCATATGGTTGAAGTGATAAAAATATATCAACTCTGTATGCCAACCGCTTGTTTATCGGAACTTCTTCAGAATCTTGTGAACTCCTCAGCTTTAAGAAAAGGTCTATGTACTTGAGAATAACTAATGGTGCGTACAGCATAGAAAGTGAGAGCAGTAATGAAAAATTCTTAAGACTTCTGTTCTGCACAGTACTGTTATTGCTCTGGTATGATAATATGCCAGTGATATCCATGGAGGACTCTGCAATACATGACTGCAATCTTGTAGTAGCTTCAGCAAGCTGACCCTGGTAGAATCGGCATATAAGTGTACAGTTGTACAGAATTTGCCGAGAAATAAGTTAGAATTTTACCTTCAAATGGTGAACCTGGTCATGTAGCGAGAAGTTACTGCGGAGAAGCGACGAGAAGCAGAGCACAATGGCCTGAAAGCATCATATAATACTCGGTTAAACAACCAGTCAACAAAAGTCAAACACGAAACCCCGCGAGTTTACCCCCTCTCACCGCCACGGATATCATCCCTGGCCATCGGAGGCTGATCGCCGACGCCGCTGACTTGCCTTCACGCACCGGCGCGGCAGTAGGAGCCGTCGCTTTCTCGGGAGCGGGCGTTCGGGCGTCGCCCCGGCGGACTCCAGCATACCGGGGGTCGCAACGACGCGGCGCGGAAGGAGGCGTAGGCGGATGCTGCTGCTGTTGCTGCTCCTGCGGCGGGAGGGGGGAGCGGGAGCGAGTGGTCGGAGGCGACCGGCGGTCGGCGAGGGAGTAAGGCTTGGAGGAGCGGGACGTGGAGGGGAAGGGGGCCCTGGGCGTTCGGGCTCTGGAGGACGGGAGGAAGGGCGGCGCCGGCGGGAACAAGCAGTCGCTGGGCGGCGAGGCGTCGGGGTCCAGGGGCATTTTCGGAATTCCGGGACCGGCCGGCGGCGGATTCTGCGGACGAATGCGACGGAAATGGGATGTCTGCTTCGTTTGATGGTTGTTCGTGAAGCGATTCCACATTTCCACGCCGTCTTCTTCGACTTGCTTCGCTTTTCCTCCCTGAATTGGGCCTCGAGTTGAGGAAATCGCGTTTGACCTGGACATGAATCAAGGCCCATTTCCATGATAGTGGAGAAAAAAATAAAAAATGTGCGCTTTTGATTATTATGTTACTTTTGAGACTGATATATAGAATTATATGAGTCAATGACAGTGGTTCCGGATGATAAAAATACAAAGTCTTTTCTTTAAAGTGGGAAATCATCAAATCTCTCGAGAAAAAATCTCATTCTGAAATCCGATACCTTTCAAATTTTGAATAAAAATATATTATTTCGAGAAAAAAATCAATATTCCCGTCCTGGTTAAGAGAAATTAGAATTTTCTTATGTCATTATTATCGCATAGGAAATAATTCTCAATGTGTCTTTATTCCTGTGTGGGAATAATATCCGATAAGATATTTGTCTTCGTATCAAAATAATAAAAAACATTTTAAAAGAGGCTGAACGATTAAGCTAACAGTTTACCGCTCAGTTAAAGTATAGTATATTAGTTGAATAAAATCACACATATTCGGAGCTCTCGGGTTCAAAGGGAGCAGAAGAGAAAAAGGATTGCGAGATAGCACAAGGATCTCGGCCGCTTGTGGCTTCCTATTTACTGAGGAAAATCTTGCTCACTCCCACCAATTTATTAAAGGCTATTTTACAGTTTTTGAGGAGGTATCGAAAGTTACCACATTTCTCATTTATTATCGTCTACTTATCGAGAGTAACTTTTCAAAAACAAGTAATATAAAAATGAACGGCATGACTCGTGTGCAACGTAAGCTAGATGTGTTTCGTTCGTCTTTTCCAACTGCTTTTTTAAGTAGCAACTTTTTCGTACTACAAAATGAAAGTTGTTAACAAAAAATACTCATCATGCCATTACAATATACTGATTTATGTAAAATTTAACAATATCATTTTTAGTAAAATGTATAATCCAAAAAATGTATAATTTTAATATAAATATTATACAATTTTATGATTATAACGATTTATATGAAAAAAATAAATATTAATAATGTAACAAAAACATCAAAAGCTATAAAAAGAAATTCAAAGTTATTCCAAGCAATAATTTCTTAACTTTTTCACGGTGTTCACAGTTTATAACAGTTTTTTATAATCTACGACTCAATATAAGGCACTAGATTAAGCACAACTTTGATAAAAAGTTCTCAAGGATATGAATGGGTGCATTTGAAGACCTACACCAACGGAGGGAGGTGATATAGCGTAGTAGGAAGAATGCGCAAGGATCAAACTACTATTATGTCTTGTTTGGATCCAGATATTAAAAGAATTAAAATTCATTTCAAATTCAATAAAATATTGAATTGTGTGGAATTTGATTGAAATCCAATATTTATGTTTAGGTATTCCATAGAATTGAAATATGAGACATAATTCTCAAACTTGTTTGTTTGATCAAACCATGCAATCAATTCCATTAATACAAGAAATAATAGCTATAAAAATAAGCTTAATGAAGGACTGCATAGTACAATAATCAATTTTGATAAATATAGGAATTTCAGTCAATTCTTTTTTTTGCATAGGAATTGACAGAATTGTGGATTCTTGGTTGAATTCTATATCGGATTTGATAATTTCAATTCTACGGTGACCCAAACAACCCACCTCATGAAATTAAAATTTTGTTCTTTAATTATAAACCCTATACCTAGAATCCAAATATGCCCTTAGGAAAATCCATTCTGGATAATGCACCTGCAATAATAATGATGAAGAATCTCCGGATCCCGATGGGCTGAGAAACCATGTTGAAAAATATGGTTTTGATATTCCAGATGTGATGAGTGATTGTCAACGGAAGTCAATGGAAGGGAGAGATGAAGACCTGTCGAGTCTGAGGCGCATGTGACTCAGGTACACGGGCAGCGAGCGACGGCCGGGCAGAGGAGCCACGGAGTCGGGCTGGTCCAATCCGGGTACATGGCTAGGAGCGGCAGATGATCCACTGGTCTGTTGACTGGGTTTGACTCAGGTACACGGGCGGCGAGCGATTGCCGGGCTGAGGAAGCCGCGGGGTCGGGTCGGCCCAATCCGGGTACCCGGTGCGAAGATAGTGGACGCTTTGTCAGTTTCGGCGCAAAACTGACAACCTATGATTATTTAGTTTTTAGGATATTAATATTTAGTTTTTAAGTTCAGAATATTTTTATTTGAGTCAGGTGATTTTTCTAAGAATATTTTAGTAATTTTCGGAATTTATTTTAGAGTCAGTGTTAATTTACCCTAGTGGTAAATTAGTCTTTTCATGTATTAGGAGTCGCCTATAAATAGGCCCCTACCCCCCGAGAGATAGGGTACGACTATTCAGATCAATCTAGAGAAATAAAAATCAAGTTTTCTTCCTGTTTTTGGCTTAGCCGAGAGTTTTTTTGTTCATGTTGATTTTGGCATGAGTAGTTACAGCACTTTGATGTTTTGCCGGATGGATTCAGCGTGAAGAAGAGGAGCAACAATTGGCTGACCGATCAGAGCAAAGGAGGACATCCAGAACATTCTATCCAGAATCGTCGTTGAGAGGAAGAGAATTGAATTTTGGCTTTTGCTTGCCGAGTTCTTTCGAGAGTGCTTCGCTGCTGCATGCGTGATCGTGAACAGTGCTGAGGAAGCTTTGCCGATTGGCTGGATTCGCTACAGAAGCCCAACGCCAGAGAAGCTAGCGACGAAATCTATAGCGCGTGAAGCTTCTCCGGCGCGGCGACCGAGATGATAGATCTACATGCAGGTAATTGGTTTTAATCTCCTATATTTTAGCTGATTAGTTAAACTAACATTTATCCATATTTTAATTAGCTGAAAAATAATAATCTCGTAGTTATCTGTTCTTAATTAAAAAAAATTAATCTCGTCATTAAATTTTAATCTGCTTATTAGTTATCTTGTATTATTTATTTAAACAAGATCTGTTTAATCTGCTCATATAAAAGAAAAGAAAAATTTATTAGTCGTGATAAATTTTCTCTCGCGTGAAATATTTTTAGATTATTTCTGAATTAATTTTTGGGTGATTCATATTTTATTCAGTTAATTAGTATAATTTTTTTTAGACTGTAATCTGAACAATTTATTAGGATATTTAGTGTTTTGTATTACGTCATTAAATATTTCTAGTACTCATTTTATACATTGCAGTGATTCTTTTTAGTTTAGCTCTAACATCATTTTAATTAGGAGACCGGTCATTTTTTAGGCTAGACAACTATAGTACCAGTAATTTATTTTACTGATATCGTTTGTCCGGTTGTGTTGGTTGGGTGGTTTGATTTCAATATAGTTTAGCAAGAAATTTTTAAGCGCCCATTCACCCTCCTCTGGTCGCTACTTTCGGTCCTACAAGTGGTATCAGAGCGAGGTTAGGTTTTTCTAATATCTTAACCGATTCAAAACCTAGGTAGTGACCATGGCGTCCTCTGGTAAAATCCCATCCCTAGAGGCCTTTTGGCTATACTTATTGGAAGACTCGCATGCGAGCATATCTTATGAGCCAGAGCTCAGACATATGGGAGATTTGTGTTCATCCTAGTTTCACCATAACGACTATTGCTGCGGATACTGCTGAAAATGTAATTACCCAGCATCAAAATAATAGTAAGGCGGTGAACATTTTATTTTCTGGTCTAGGTCCTAGTGAGTTCGAGCGTGTTAGCCATCTCACCACTGCTAGAGAGATCTGGGCTACCCTTCAGGCACACCATGAGGGGACAGCTCAGGTCAAGGCTAGACTATATCAGACCTACCGGCGTGAGTATGAAAATTTCTCACAGAAGCCGAGTGAGACTGTTGAGGCTTTGTTTGGTCGTTTTCAATCGATCATTAACAAGCTTCGTGTTAACAAGGCCGAAGGTGATCAGCCGGTCTCAGATCATGAACAGGCGCTTAAGGTACTCCATACCTTGGACCCTAAGATCTGGGAGATTAAGGTTTCTTCTATTGTTGAGAGCGCGTCCTATGATACGTTGACCATCGCAGAGCTTTTTAGTAAGCTCAAGGCCTCAGAGGTAGATATTCAGTTGAGATCAAATCTCACTGGTTCTGGATCAAAGACTCTGGCGCTTGCGACACCATCTACTGATCCTAATGCCATGAGTTGTACTGCTTTTCCCCTGATGTCTATCTCCGAGGAACAACTTGATAATCTAGGAGATGATGATCTGTGCTTGTTTAACAACCGGGTGCGACGTGTCTGTGATAAGCGAATGTTTAAGAGACACGGTACAAATCCGGATGCTTTGAGTGTGGTGACCCAGGTCATTTTATCGCCGACTGTCCCAAGCAGAAGAATTACAAGAAGGGAACCGGCGACAACTCCTACAACTCTAGCAAGTACGACAACTCCACGAAGGGCAAGCCCAGGACAAGATTCTTTCGAAAGGCTATGAAGGATTACAGGCGTGAGAATAAGAAGCGAGATGAGACCTTCTTCGCCGAGATGGAGAAAAGATACTCCAAGAGATCCTCGTCTTCCTCATCGTCTTCAAGTTCAAGTGATGAAGATATCATGATCAGGAAGGGGAAGGACAGGGACAATCCGGCGGCCTCTGTTTCATGGGCTTTGGGGACAAGCCGAAGAGTTGCTCACGTCACAGCCGAAGACCCCACAAGAGCTTCTGCTCAATGGCTCTTGGGGAGAAGAAAGAGAAGGACTCCTTCGACGACTCCGACGATGACGACGATGAGAATGCATCTTCCTATGAACAAGAAGTTATTAATTTACTAGAACAGAACAGTCAGGAGTTGAAGTATAGGGAGAAACTGCTTAGAGGGGCTAAGAAGAGGATAGATGAGCTTGAGAGTGAGCTTGCCACGACAAATGGCAAGATTGAGAGTCTGTCTTCTTCCCCTTGCTTGGGTGATAGTGGTGAGTGCCCTAACTGTGAGGTGTTGTTGTGTGACCTGACGACTCTTAAGTCCAGGTACACAGAGAGAGTAGATGAGAGAGACGCATTGGCCACTGACCTTGAAAGCGCTCAGCAGGAGCTAAAAGATGCTCATGCCACTGTTGTCGCACCTTGTGTAGACTGCCCATCCCATTTAGCTAGTGTAGCCGAGCTGAGAGCCAATAGTGATGAGCAGTTGAGCAAGTTAGCTGGAGTGAAAGCTGAGTTGGAGCAGACTAAGCTAGAGCTTGAGACCTTGTCAGTTCCATCCACTGTTTGTGAGAACTGTCTATCAATTAGAATGGAGTTGATCAAGCTAAAAGCTGAGAAGTCTGTCGAAGTTGATAAAGAGTGTGAGATCTGTTTGTCTCAGGTGGAGGTGTCAGCTTCTTTGAGAGAGGAGCTAGCTGATGTTCAGAACGAGAACTTTTACCTCCGTTCAATCCTGAGTTGGATTAGTGCTAGAGAGCCACAGCTTGGCATGATGATCCAACAGTTCAAGAGACAGGATGGTTTTGGGGTAGGGTACACATATACCAAGGCTGATTTTGAGAGCGCCATTAGCCGTGCAGTGGAGTGGAGTAAGATGACTCCAGAACAGAGATATCCCAAGACTCACTCCACTGATTCCTTTAAGGATAGTCAGCCCAAGGATGGAGTGATCCAAGAACAACCTAAAGCTCCACCTAAGAAGCAGATCTGGATTCCTAAGCCTAAAACTCTTCACACTTCTCTTGATTCTTTACCTGGACCCTCTCACACCAAAGATGATACACCAAACACCACAAAGCCTAAGAATCCCAAGCCTCAACCACATATCAAGAAGCCTACCTATCACTGTGAGTTTTGTCAGAGAGACGGGCATCTTGAGGAGTTTTGCTTCAGGAGGAAGCGGGTTGAGCAAGTAGAGAGAGCTCGAGGTAGGCAGGAGCAGCTCTACCAGAAGCAGGGTGGTAGTCAGAGAGTTCCTCGACGTAGAGAGAGGCTAGAGGCCAGGCCACGTCGTGTAGGTGGTGGTAGAGGAGACGGTTTTCACTACCGTGCTTCGGATGGTGGTTTCCGTTCCGGCAGAGTTCCAGATCGTCATGGATACGTTGTTGGATCTCGCGACCGTGATTTTAGGAAGAACAGAGGACTGTGCTTTGATCCGCGCTTCAGTACGGACTCATATGATTCCTTTTGCTTTCCTACATACGCGCAGATGGCTCGACACTGGTTCAACACTTTTACTAAACCTGGCATTGGACCGTTTGATCCCACTCATGATTATTGATCGTGTTTTGGGAGTTGTGTATCCTTTTAGGATATTTTGAGTCAGTTTTTCATTGGTATCAGTTTTTTATTTTCTTCTTTATTTTTTATTATTGAGTCTTTTGTGTGCGTTCATATCATGCATAATCATTAGTCACATTTTGAGCTTGCTTATGTTATATGATTAATCTGCTTTACTTTCTCTAGCTAGTATATGTTTTTGATTACTTGTCGATGATCATGTTCTGGTTCAGTTCACATGATATATCTGATATTTGTCATATGCATGGCTTTTATGCTTTAAAATTAAAAAAAATGATCACCATTGCTTCTGGTAACTAGCATGTGTAGGCTGAATGCTTTCGCTATCTTTTACATGCCTTGTAGCTAGATCCTTACTTAGATGCAGATACGCAACTTGGATATCTATATGCTTTAAATATGAAAAATGTGCTATAAAAATGATAAAAAATTCAGAAAAATAAAATTTTATGCATTTTTATGATTATCAGAAAAGATCCAGGTGGGTTTGCTTTTGTCGCATTGCATTGTTCTGGACTGCTTACCATAGCACTTTGGTATGAACTAGGACAGTGTAATGTATGCCAAGATCAGTGTCTTAAGCTTCTGATGGTCCAGTTCTGGCTTAGGCTTGACTTGGTCGGTTAGCATAAGGTTTGACATGCAAATAACCCCTGGCAGAAATGAAAAATATAAAGAAAAAGTCTAAAAAATTTAAAAAGATTACAAGTTTGCTGAAGCACTTTGTTTTTGGACAATGCTTATCTTGGTAGATATCAGTTAGTTTTTGCATATCATGCTTTACATTGCTTGTTAACTAGAAAATGTGGTGATGCTTTTGTTTTTGCAAAAATCGAAAAATACGTGCTAATGACTTTCTTAAGATATCATCTATTGTACTGATCATGTCATGTATCTTAGACAGTATATCTTTCGCTATACCTGTTAGATGTTGTTATTGCAGTTAATCATATCTAAGAAGCATGCTTTTCACACTCCACCTGCACTCCATCTGCATTCATGGCATATTTTGAGGGGGAGCTGCATTTGAAGGGGAGTTTATGTTTATGTCTCTTTAAAGTGCATTTAGTCTCCCTTGATGAGTCCAATTGTCAACAAGGGGGAGAAATTTTGGATATATTTTTTGCTTTCTCTGGGATTTATTTTAGGGGGAGTTTATTCTTGTTGGTAATTCTGGGATTTGCACTTGTTTTTGAAGCTTTATTTTTGGTTAACCATAATGACCGTTTTCGTGTTTTTATTTGGCTTTTGGTCATTAGAGTTACAACTTTTATTTTCTTTCTTCTATTTTCTTTTGTCTTTGTTTTCCTGTTTCCACGTGTTTTGCAGGTTCTGGAGATGAGCTGAAAAAGGTGTTGACAATGCCCTCATCAAGGGGGAGATTGAGAAACCATGTTGAAGAATATGGTTTTGATATTCCAGATGTGATGAGTGATTGTCAACGGAAGTCAATGGAAGGGAGAGATGAAGATCTGCCGAGTCTGAGGCGCATGTGACTCAGGTACACGGGCAGCGAGCGACGGCCGGGCAGAGGAGCCACGGAGTCGGGCTGGTCCAATCCGGGTACATCGCTAGGAGCGGCAGATGATCCACTGGTCTGTTGACTGGGTTTGACTCAGGTACACGGGCGGCGAGCGATTGCCGGGCTGAGGAAGCCGCGGGGTCAGGTCGGCCCAATCCGGGTACCCGGTGCGAAGATAGTGGACGCTTTGTCAGTTTCGGCGCAAAACTGACAACCTATGATTATTTAGTTTTTAGGATATTAATATTTAGTTTTAAGTTCAGAATATTTTTATTTGAGTCAGGTGATTTTCTAAGAATATTTTAGTAATTTTCGGAATTTATTTTAGAGTCAGTGTTAATTTACCCTAGGGGTAAATTAGTCTTTTCATGTATTAGGAGTCGCCTATAAATAAGCCCCTACCCCCGAGGGATAGGGTACGACTATTCAGATCAATCTAGAGAAATAAAAATCAAGTTTTCTTCCTGTTTTTGGCTTAGCCGAGAGTTTTTTTGTTCATGTTGATTTTGGCATGAGTAGTTACAGCACTTTGATGTTTTGCCGGATGGATTCAGCGTGAAGAAGAGGAGCAACAATTGGCTGACCGATCAGAGCAAAGGAGGACATCCAGAACATTCTATCCAGAATCGTCGTTGAGAGGAAGAGAATTGAATTTTGGCTTTTGCTTGCCGAGTTCTTTCGAGAGTGCTTCGCTGCTGCATGCGTGATCGTGAACAGTGCTGAGGAAGCTTTGCCGATTGGCTGGATTCGCTACAGAAGCCCAACGCCAGAGAAGCTAGCGACGAAATCTACAGCGCGTGAAGCTTCTCCGGCGCGGCGACCGAGATGATAGATCTACACGCAGGTAATTGGTTTTAATCTCCTATATTTTAGCTGATTAGTTAAACTAACATTTATCCATATTTTAATTAGCTGAAAATAATAATCTCGTAGTTATCTGTTTTTAATTAAAAAAATTAATCTCGTCATTAAATTTTAATCTGTTTATTAGTTATCTTGTATTATTTATTTAAACAAGATCTGTTTAATCTGCTCATATAAAAGAAAAGAAAAATTTATTAGTCGTGATAAATTTTCTCTCGCGTGAAATATTTTTAGGTTATTTCTGAATTAATTTTTGGGTGATTCATATTTTATTCAGTTAATTAGTATAATTTTTTTTTAGACTGTAATCTGAACAATTTATTAGGATATTTAGTGTTTTGTATTACGTCATTAAATATTTCTAGTACTCATTTTATACATTGCAGTGATTCTTTTTAGTTTAGCTCTAACATCATTTTAATTAGGAGACCGGTCATTTTTTAGGCTAGACAACTATAGTACCAGTAATTTATTTTACTGATATCGTTTGTCCGGTTGTGTTGGTTGGGTGGTTTGATTTCAATATAGTTTAGCAAGAAATTTTTAAGCGCCCATTCACCCCCCTCTGGTCGCTACTTTCGGTCCTACATGGGCTTGACTACTAAAGGAGTCCTAGCGAAGGTCAGGACCTCTTATGGTGTGTTTGGTTTAGCTGTATATTCCTGAAAATCTGATTTTTGCTTTCAGCTATGGAAAAACTGTTGTGAGTCGACAGCTGTTGAAAAGTTAAAACCTACTTGGCTGAAAGCAACTTTCAACTGTGGATTATGTAATAAATGTCAGTTATGCCCCTAAGGGGATCGAGGGAGAAAGGTGCAGTGGAGAGGGGAGAGGGGAGAGAGGTGCGGGGGAGAGGATGTCGGGGGTATACACATATTCCAAATAACTCTACATGAATCTGCAGATTTTGGGGAATCAATTTTTATTTGGAACCCCTTTGGTTCAGATTTTTAGATTTTTGGACGCGAATCACTTTCCAAAATCAGAACCAAGGGACCCTTAGAGCATGACCCCTAAATTTTATTCCCTAAATCACGTATAGGGATTATATTAAACTCCACGTCTTCTTAAAATTCTATCCCTATAACAATTCCCCTAAAACTTATCCCCTATATCTCTCATATAGGGAATGACCCTAAAAAATATATTCATATACAACTTCGGTCTCCGACAACTTTCGTAAAACTCACCCCTTATATTTTTGAATCCTCTTTTTTATTTAAAATAATAGCTAAATTTCAAATCTAATCACAATATATAAGTTTATTTAAGAGCACAAGTGAATAAGAATAAAACATAAGCATGTCTGGTATAGATTGTAGTTCAACCCTCAAATATAAAAACTAAATTAAATGATTTGTTTGAATCATTTTCTTATTTTGTGTTTGTAGGAATTTCAATTGTAATTGATAAAATTATGCTAAATGAAGAATAACCAATGCATCGGTAGGAACAAATAGGAATGAGATAGGGAATGGGTTTTGATGCCTACATTTGAGAGATGAGGAGAGAGAAATAGGAATGAGATAGGATAAAGATTGAAATAGAGAATCGCCGGAGTGTAATTTTTACAACAAATACTCTAAATTTAATTATAAGAAAGCAGATAAGACATTTTGGAGATGCTCTTATAACTTAAAAGACACGATAAATAGCCAACACCCGTAATATTATTACGATAAGACTGATATTTCATACTTTGGTCGAGATAGGCAAAAAAACAACCAAAACAATATTATACACGGACAATACAAAACTGTGAACTTATGAAAAACCAATTTCGTTCCATACTTTTTAATTCAGTTGTAACTTTTTTTTAAAAAAATAAAGCTAAACCAAAAACCACTAAATTTAGCTGCGGCCCAACGTGTAAAAGCCGATGCAAATAAACCAGACTCACCCGACCAGAACGGACCGGCCGGCCACCGCACCTGCTCTGCTCGTCCTCTGCTCTCTCTCGGAGTTGGAGCCGAAACCCTAGAGCAACAGGCGAGTTTCCAAAACCCAACGAGGAGGAGAGGGAGGTAGGTAGGCGCCATGGACGCGATGCGGAAGCAGCTAGACGTGCTCATGGGGGCCAACCGCAACGGCGACGTGCTGGAGGTCAGCCGCAAGTACTTCGACCGCGACGTCTGCCGCCTCTTCCTCGCCGGCCTCTGCCCTCACGACCTCTTCCAGCTCACGGTGCACCTCCCCCTCTCTCTATCTACTCACCTCCGTGCACCTTGTCTTCTTCTTTTTGTCTGTGTGGTGATTTTGGTGGGGAACCGCTGGGGCCTGGGGGTTGGGCTGCAGATTAGGTTTCGAGTGGGAATCAACAGAACAGATTATGCTGTTGCGTTGCTGAGAATCAAATTATCTGCTCTAATGTGAGATAATTTGGCGCTGCTATTCTGCCATCTAATCGGCTAATTCATTCATGGCAGAAAATGGATCTTGGGCCTTGCCCCAAAGTTCACTCGCTTCAGCTGCGGAAAGAGTATCCTTCACTTAATGAACTCTTCATCTTTTTTTCTTTTAAAATATTCCCCATACTACTGAATAGCCGTCTTTACCTTCCTGAGCTCTTGGTAGTTATGAAGAAGTAAAATCCAAAGGAACAGAAAACTTCAATAGGGATCTCGAGGACATGATAGAAAGGCTCATTGTGGAGTGTGAGAGGAAAATTCAGAGGGCGCTGAAACGTCTTGATGATGAGGATGCCAAGGCTGCTATTGCAATATCTGTTTCTGAGGTTACTCAGGTATTTATCCAACTATACGCATCAAAGCTCATTTCTCGGTGAGAAATTCAATTGAATTTCTTGCCTTCTTTTTAACATTCGCAGTCAGATGAGGCATTGCAGCTGTCAAAGGAAATCAAGGAAAACATGGAACAAGTTGATACCTATGGTAATGCCATTTATACATATTTTGTCTAATTTGCTGAATACTTCTATTCACAGGGGTCCATTGAGACTGGCAACTATAGGTTGACTGCTTACTGCTCTTTTCAGAGTATCCACTCACTCAATTGGCATAATGTAAAAAATATAATTAATCTTCCAGGCCAAAAATGAGAGCTGCTTTAAATTGTAGAAGCACTTGTAGGCCCTTTTATTTTCATTTTCAAAAGATTAACCAGTGTGGTCTCAAGACATGATTAGCTGTCCAAGACCTCAACTTGTTATAATTGTACATGTACACATGTTGGTATTTGCAATGGTATAGTGCACTGATAAGTGTTAACTTTCTTAAGCTCATTGCTGAACACTCATTCATCAAGTGCAACTGCAACAACAAAATAAGTTCCCTACTTCTATTTTTCTCTCATTCAATTCTTGGGCAGTACTTTTGTTTCGTTTGAATGTGGATAATTTATCCTGATGCAGTCTTAACTAAATTTGGCTATGTGCAAGGGATCTAACATATTATTGGTTTCATACTTAGACCTTAGTAATTACTAGGCATCTTATCATGTAGTATTCTTCATGTTATATGTTGGATGACTGATTTAGTGGTAGTTTAAAACTTAGATTGTAGGTTTTACTATCAATTCCTAATATTTCTATTTAACATGTAGACTATGAAGGAAAAACAGATGATAAAATCAAGACCCTGGAGGTGGTGGAAGAATTAAGATCTAAAAGGGCTGACATGCAGGTATTATTTTGAAGTTCGGATATCCATGTTCTCAACTCTCATAGTAGCTTAATTTATGTATGCCAGCATGTGTAACTAATAGTAAGTAAAGTCTTAAGTTTAATATACATATTGTTTTTCTTTCCTGATTTGTTGCAGGCTACCCTCCTGCTTGATGCCTTTAACAAGGACAGAGCTTCATTACCTCAGTCTACTCCAATGCCTCAAATAGTACTAGTACCAGCCCCTACTCCTGATGCTCGCACTCAAGAAATGATCAATGAAAAGATAAAGAAGGCTGAAGAGCTTGGTATGAAAAGAAATTAACCATTCTACTTTATATGTATGGTAGTATTTTTTATAGCATAGAGAAGCAAATGTGATATGTTCATGATTGTCCTTCTGGTAGGTGAGCAAGGGATGGTAGATGAAGCACAGAAAGTTTTGGAAGAGGTAGAAGCTCTGAAAAAGGTATCTAATGCAATGTATACTGACTAATGACTATATTGTATCCATTTTTTCACAGCCCATTGTAGTTGGCAAATGTTAGCCTTTCCTTTGCAGACAGCATAAAGATAGCTATTGATTTTTAGGGCACCCATACTGTCTTTATTTTTCTGAGTTGTACAGACCATGACTAATGTATTTCTTTATTATTACTGTTATTTTATCACCAGTTGGCAGCACGGAAGGAGCCAATTTCAGATTCTACTAAATATACTGCTGCTGACGTTCGAATTGTGAGTTTAACACTACCAAGGGCTACTATTTTTTTTTCTATTTTTTGTTGCATTACTTGTTTACTTCACATAGTGCTATCACTAGCTTTTCCTGCTACAATCAAGGCCAGTAGACTCCACAATGCTTAGCATTGCTCTTAGATCCACTTGGTTTGGTACTAGTTATTTAATGATATTTTTTGCCCAACTCATGTGTGCTAAAGTTTTGTCATAAGCTGTTTTTCTACATGACTTTCTCTGTAACTGCGATGCTGATCAAACATATGCTGATATGCATCTCCTGGACAAGTGGACATATCTTTAAGAAAATGTTTGTGATTTGCATTTTTCAAATTTCTTGTACATTTTGATCAGTTATGCTCTTTTAAGTGAAAATCATATTTTGTCATTAGGAAATTTATGCTTATCATGTTAACTGCTGTTGATATCAAGTGGATGTGTATGGTCCTTTTTGAAATTAAACTAAGGGTGATAAATTAGTACATTATGGTTTTATCCCATATTACCATTCATAGAAAGGAGATAAAATGAGAAATCTTTGTTGTCAAATCTAATTAGAATATCATAAAGTGTAAGTGGCAGAATTTTTTTCAAGCTTCTAGGAATGTTTTATCAATCCATTTTCATTCCATTTGTACCCCTAGCAAATTCGAACTTTCGTTGAAATTGTCTCTATTAATATATATGAAATACATATATGTGGAGTTCCGGATAATTTCATGTGATTCAGTAAATTGATATGCACTGTTACAGACTCTAGCCCAGCCCATGAACAGTACCCGCGCGGTACTGTTCACGTGAACAGTACCGCCGGGTACTGTGGCCGATTAGGTCTCTGTTAGAGTTATAGATTAGGATTTGTTAGTTACTTAGTTATTCCAATTCAGTTTAGATTTCCTCCTAAAGGATAGTAGATTAGATTAATAGTCTTCAGAGATTAAGGGTCTTGGCCTTATAAAAGGCATGGGTCATAGGCTGTAATAATTATCAATCAAGGAATAAGGTCTCCCTGGTTAGGGTGAGATTTACCTTGTCAACCTAGCCGGTATCATGCACTTATGCTGCTACAAAAATGATAGGCTGATTCTTAAAGAGAAATTCTGTCCTATGCTGCCATGAAGTGTATGTTCTACAATGCGGCACTGAATTCTACAATATGCCACATGCCACAGCTTAAATCTTTTTTCCTTTTATGCCATCTCCATTACTTGAGCGCTAATCAACTTCTGTTAGGCAGGCTGAGAGCACCCATTTTCCCCTCGAATGAAACTAATATTTACAAACTATCATGTGCATTCCCCATATTTGGATGTTTTCTTGCTTGCAAATTGCAATGCACTTGCTCAAGTAGTTTCTAAATTCTATTACTACTTGTGTGCATCATATTTTTTGTTCTGACGTACTGTCATTGATACATATGTGTTCCAAACTCATTACTTGTACACTTGTAGATGCAATGTTTACAAGTTGCCTAGTCGAACCTAATCGCCATGGGACTGACCAGGCGACTAATTGCAATTAGTCATCGACCAGACTAATTAGTCCATCTAGTCGGTCCTAGGGTTTTAGCTGAAAAGAATTACTCACCTGAGAAGGAGGAGCATCTTGAGTCTTGACGGCTGGACGGTTGGAGGGCTAGATCAGGCACTGGAACACGAGCGCTGTGGACATCTGAGCAGGCCCACTAAAAAACAGAAATCAATCTGGTCACTCTGGTCGCCCAACACACCTAATCGAACGACTAATCGTGACTAGTCTTCGACTAATCGGACGACCAGAAAGTTGGTCGGTCTGATCGCATCGAAGCTCCTAGTCAGATCCAGAGTATCGACCGGGTCGATTAATCGCGATTAATCGGACGATTTGCAGTGTTAGAAAAATCGGTGATCGGTAGTTGATCGGTAGACCATCGAGTAGGGATTAATCGATTAATCGGTCACCCAATTAATCGGTTAACATAATGTATGAGAGTGTTAATAGTTAACTTATATCTAGTTTTAACGCACGAAAATAGTATCATTATCTGATTCTTTTTTTCTTACATTGTTGTATTTCTCATTCTCTTTCTTAGTTAGCTGTGGGCTCTGTGCTTATTTATTAGAAGGATGTGTTGTGTTCTCTCACCTATCTCTATCTCTCACATGCTTTTTCTCACGTCTTGTTCTTGTGCACCCTGTGACTTGTCTTGCCATTTCACTATCTTCCACACCCGTGACTTTCTGCTGCCTTGCCAGTTCTCTCTCTCACTCACTTTCATTGTCTCTCAAATCCATGTCTCCTCTCTCGCTAGATCAGCGAGGACGATGGCGCAGACTGTGCGCTGCGGCGTGGAGCCAGTGAGGGCTACGGTGCGGAGCCGACGAGGGCAACAACGCGGGCTGCAGCATGAAGCCAGCGAGGGCGACGGCACGAGGCCAGCATAGATCCCGCGGCGACGGCACAATTCCGGCGTAGATCTAGGCGGGCAATGCGAGGTTGGCGCGCTCGGCGAGGACGACGCAACGCTCAACGCAGATGGACGTGTTCGGGGCCGGATCTGGCTCGGCGATGTCGGATCCGGCTAGGAGGAGCCGCAGCCCAGGAGTTGGAAGTGAAAACGGTGCACAAGACCTGGAGCTGGAGGAAGGAAACCTACTTTTGGCTGGCTTATATAGGGCCGATTAATCGATGGGCACCGATTAATCGGGTTGACCACCGATTAATCGGTTTGACCAACCGATTAATCGGTCCACCGATTTCTGGTCCGATTTCCTTGTAAATTAACTTGTTAGGGGCCGATCACCGATTAATCGGCTGATCGGCCGATTTTCTATCACTGACGATTTGTAAACACTGTGCAGATGTGAATTTCTCGATATTATATAATGTGGCGAATTAGAGTTGCATGCATATCAACATATGTGATTGTAATCTCTTAAAAATTGGTTGGTGCTATCATTTCCATTCAGGGAT
>JAAALK010000286.1:45071302-45234533 GCA_019279435.1 Zizania palustris
ATTAGGTTATTCATAATGGTAGTTTCATAGCACTGTTTTCTATAATACCACGTCAGCTTTACAACTGAATGAAATACCCTCTCTCAGTGGAGAGTTTCATTTCACTATTTCCTAGGCTAACCAGTATAATGAAATACAATTAGCTCTCATGAAATACCCCTCTCTGATGAAACGATTTAGTTCTCAATGGTTGTTTCATTTCGTTTCATCCGTTTTGGAAACGAGTTATTAGCACCATATCATGGTGATGACACTACTCCCTTCTCTTTTTTCATTAATTAAATGTCATGTAAGCAAAAATCTGATGTGTCATGGTAATTAATACCATGAAACACCCCATAAAACCCACATTGTGAATAGTCTTATAATTTCGTGTATGAACCTACGTAGATATTGATATTCCCTTCGTTTCCTTTTCTAGTTAAACTTCGTTTCTTCGGCTATTTTCTTATAACGTTTATTATTAAATTTAAAAAATATATTAGCATTTTAATATCAAATAAATACACTATTAAAATATATTTATGTTATATTTGATTAGACTAATTATTTACGGTATACATATTTATTGATATATTTTTTATATAGAATTAGTCAAAGAAAAAATTCTTTTTGATTGATATGGAATATAATGGAGGAAGAACACGACGTGCCTGCTTTGCCTTGTTGATGGCCGTCTCGCAGATGTCGAGGCCGACGACGAAGCGGCCGGGGCTGGACAGCGCAACCACGTCGTATCCCTACACGGCGCATGCATTTGTGTGATCAGATCAGAGATAGCCAGCCATAGATATATATGGAGAGATCGAGAGCTAGCTGCCTAGCTCCATCATATCATCAGGAGACGTTTTATTAATTTGAACGTACGGTGCCGCATCCGGGGACAAGGACGGTGGTGGCATCGCCGGCGGGGAGGGTTCCCGACTGCACCAGCCTCACGACGGCCGGCGTTGGCTGCCCGAGATCCCACGGCGTCACGCCTTCCTCCCAGCACCTGCTCCACCCAGCCGTCGACACTTGGCCGGCGATGAGCTGACGCAGGCGGGCCACCACCGGGTTCGAGCCGTCGAGGACTTGCTGCTGCCCTGCTCCGGCATCGTCATCGACCGCCGTTGCCATGTGCTCGGTCCGATCGAATCACTGAGCTAGCACAGACACTGCACGTATGTATAGCCTATGTGTGTGTACGTTTATATATATAATTTGAGAAATTTTATGATGTTTGAGATGAAAAAATGATATCCTATATCCTCTATTTAGATAGAAATTGAATCTTAAGAAATGTCTTTAATTTCTTCAAATTCTAATAAATCCTCTTGAAATATCATCTCTTGATTAAATAACTATTTTTTTCATTTAGTTGATTATTTGACTTCAACTACGGTAGAAAATGGTAATCATATATAGTTTTCACAATTTTTCTTTGGCACGTTGATTTGGCTTGTAAACGGCAACTACGGAGCGTGCCTTTTCTGTAATAAAACTTGTTAAAAATAGGCTCCCAAATAAGACGAAAGCTGGGTTTCTAAGAGATTGCTTAATAATTTACATTGAGAATATAAGATTGTAATAGAGTTTACCACGGATAAACTTATTTATGAATTGGATGCAATTTACACAAGCAAATCAGTATTGAAATAAAATATGATAGTCCCTTCAATCTTCTTTTGCTCTCCATTAGATTTTATCTATCACAAAATTATCATATTTTTCAATTATGGATACTTGATCCATACATACTTAATGAGAATTTTTCTACTATATATCAGTATATATGGTTAATCCATATAATTTTTAAATTACTATATTTGACTTATAGTTTCGGTCGAATCAGCTCCTCAGCTCGCTGCACCATTTGCAATATAAAGCTGGCCATAATTTATCTTTCTTAAAAAAATATATATATCGATTTATTAATGTTTTGGTGAGAATCGCTATTGATTGAGCTCCATCGCCGCAACCAATCAACTACCGGCCGTAAGGTACACAAGTGGATGCAAATTGCAAAGAGACACCTTAAATTATGAGTATATTATTGATTAGATATAATATTGACTCCACATTTGTATCTTTATTTTTTGGGAGGACGACGTCGTTTTTCTTGCTGCCCCCCTCCGATGAACCAACCTGCTATATATAATATAATTAGTAATGATGATTGAAGATGATGCTCTTATTAGCTAATTAATTGTGTACGTGTTAATTATAGTTAATCATCAATGCATATATTAAATGTTTACAGTTGGAGCTGATCAATAACATAAGAGTTAAATAGTTGGTTTAGTGAACAAATCTTCTCACTTTATATAATTCTTTGGATCCTACAGATTCATGCAACATTTTTAACTTTGATTGTGTATAGTACGTGGATTGATCTGTTGCATGTGGACGCGTAAAAAAGGAAGGGTATGAATTGTGCGTTATTCTTGCCCTGTATAGGTAACAGGCTACAGCCTACTCTATTCAAATATCACACGTTAGCAACTCCAATAGTGTTACTACTTTTTATTCTCTAAAATCTCGCAGTTATCTGAATAAATTTAGTCTATAAATTTTATTACTCTCTAACAGACTCTCAATATCATAATCCCTATATTTTATTCTTGTATCATAAGCAAGTGAACTCTACTTATTAAATATTAAATCTTTTTTCTTCATGTGTATCTCTTGTATCACTAATAGGTGGGACCACATCAGATAGAGAATGAGAATCGCTTCCTACAAGTATGGAGCATGGAGAAAGATTTAGAAATCACCTCATTTTTTGGAGTATTTTAGAGTATTGTTAGAGCAGATATTTTTAGTTGTAATCTATAAAATTTAGGAAAAGATACTCTTAAATCATATAGAATTGAATGGTTCACATTAATATAAGGAATCTTAAAAATTTCCATTTATATAGAGAATTTATATAGAGAGATATTTTTTAAAAAAAAATAGAGGATACAGGTACAAGTGAACCCCGTGACCGATACTGGGTCCGTCGCCACCGATGAATTAATAAATTAAATAACTATTTTTTCATTTAGTTGATTATTTTACTTCAACTACGGTAGAAATGGTAATCATAGTTTTCACAATTTTTCCTTGGCACGTTTATTTAGCTTGTAAACGGCAACTACGGAGAGCGTGCCTGTTCTATAATAAAACTTGTTAAAAATAGGCTCCCAAATAAGACGAAAGCCGGGTTTCTAGGAGATTGCTTAATAATTTACACAGAGAATAAGATTGTAATAGAGTTTACACAAGCAAATCAGTATTGAAATAAAATATGTCAGTCCCTTCAATCTTCTTTTGCTTACCATTAGATTTTATCTATCACAAAATATCATATTTTAAAATTATAGAGACTTGATCCATACATACTTAATGAGAATTTTACGTACTATATATCAGTATATGGTTAATCCCTGTGATTTTTTAAATGTATACTATATTTGACTCATAGTTTCGGTCGACCCGGTCTATACACTACCGGAACTCAAAGTTTTCCGAGTGTACTCTCCTTTGCTAAGTGTTATTTAAAAAACACTCGGCAAACTTTAAACACTCGGTGAATCAATTTTTTGCCGAGTGCCCACAAAAAAATACACTCGGCAAAGCTGGAGACTAACGGGCGTCACGACGACGTTTTTGAGTGGACAAATTTTTTTTTTAGTTTGCCGAGTGTTTTTTGAAAAACACTCCGCAAACATAATTTTTTTATTTTGTGTGAAACCTTGTTTCAAGTCTATATGTTGTTTGCAATTTCGTTTTGGCTTGAAATTTTTTCTGTACTCACAATACAACATATATTATCTCATGTAAAAAATTCAACATTTATTTACTCGAGCACTGCTGTATTGAAAGGTGGCCCGGTTTCTTGACCTTCAACCTGCATGCAATATAATGCATATATATGTGAGTACCATAAAAATTTACAACATGTATATCGATCGGTTTACAGTTAATACATCACCATGATTATTTGATCTTTTTTTTTACAATTTCGGTATTATTATTTACCAAGTACATGAGGGTGATGAGCTCTCCGTAGGGCTGGATAACGAGCCAGCTCGGCTCGTTAAGCTCGGCTCGTTATAGCTCGTTATGTTAACGAGCTAGCTCGGCTCGGCTCGTTAACATAACGAGCAGAAAACCCAGCTCGGCTCGGCTCGGTCCAGCTCGCGAGCTAGCTCGTTTAGCTCGCGAGCCAATTATTAAAAGATGATTAAATAATAAATATTTAAATAATCACATATCAAACATCAAAATATGAAATAAATAGGATACATAAGGTTTCAAAAAATAATCATCTATAGTTTCATCATTATTTCTATGATTCCATCAAATTAATCACACATGTTATTTGTTTCATACTTTTATACGAGGAATTCTATAACTTTTATATGATAAATTCTATATGCCATAATAATAAATTTATAATAACAAGTTAGCAAGTAATAACTTGATATTAACAAATAAATTATAAAATAATGAGTCTTATATTGTAAGATAGTGTTTTATTATTGTTTTAATGGGTTGACTTGACTACTTGTGCTGAGCTCGTTAAGCTCGCGAGCAGCTCGCGAGCCAGCTCGAACTCGCTCGTTATACTAACGAGCTAAAACAGCAGCTCAGCTCGTTAGAAAAATAGAACGAGCCGAGCCGAGTCGAGCCGAGCTAGTCACGAGCCGAGCGAGGTTAACGAGCTACGAGTTTTTTGTCCAGCCCTAGCCTCTCCGTCTGGTCGTAGCAGGTCAGCCATTCTCCTCGCCCATGCTGGCCTCAACGACGGATGCAAAGCACAGAAGAACCTGAAAATGAATTAAGCACGTCTAATTAATTAGGATCGAGCTGGAGCAACACGATGCATGTAATTCTTCGTGAGTTTCAAACAAAATTGAGTCTACTTGACTTTAATTTCTTCTTTAAAAAATGACTTTCAAACAAAGTCAAGTCTGTAACGACCTTCGAACAAAAAAACACGATGCAGTCGAAGATGAAAAAGGTTAACACGTATACGTACGTGTAGTCGAAGATGAGATGGTACGGCTCCGGCGGCTCCCAAGCGAAGAAATCCGCAGCGACGAAGCCGAAGAGCCTCATGCTGCCGTCGTCGTCCGCGTCCGCCGCCGACCACTAAGAATGAACACGCATTTTGTTATTATACCTTTCGTGTATGAACCTACGTAGATATACGTAGATATTGATATTCCCTTCGTTTCCTTTTCAAGTTAAACTTCAATAATTTTGATTAAATTTAAAAAACATATTAGCATCTTAATATCAAATAAATACACTATTAAAATATATTTATATGTTATATTTGATTAGACTAATTATTTACGGTATACATATTTGTTGGTATATTTTTTATATAGAATTAATCAAAGAAAAAATTTTCCTTTTGATTGATATGGAATGGAGGAAGAACACACGACGTACCTGCTTGGAAAAAAATTCGGTGGATACGGTATCCACCGTAGCTCCTGTGCAAACCATAAACAGATGCAAGGCACGTGGCTTGTTGGATGATCTGACGGTCAGGCTGGTTGTGGCTCATTTTCAGCTCGTGAGGCAAGTTACCGTCGGCTTGGTTTCCACGGCTTGGCTTTCTTTCTTCCTCACTTTCCAGTTTCCATCTCGCGCACCACATACAGGAAAAAAAATGCATGTCGCTTTCCATACCTGCTCTCGTCAACTTTCATCACACCGTGGTGCCAACACTCCGCCGTGCCCTCCGCTCCACCACGCCGCCGTGCGGCCACGCCACCGTTTGGCCGGGCCCTACACGCCATCACGCAGCCATGTCTTTTGCTCTGTCACGCCGCCGTGCAGCCGGGCCCTTCGCGCTGCCGCGCCATCGTATGGTTGCGCCGTTCGCGTCACCACATCCTTCGCATCTTCGTGCCGCCACGTTATTCTAGACATGATCGGCGGCACGGCAACTCTCAGGACCCAGGGTGGTCTGGAACCCAGATGGCTCGGCAGCGTAGCGCTTAGGCAGGCTCGACGGCGTGGTGCTCGGATAGGCAGACTCGGAAGCGTGGTGCTCGAGTGGGCCTGATGGCTCGCCGACGTGGTGCCCAAGTGGCCCGGAGGCCCGGCGACCCGGCGATCAGGCAAGCTCGGTGACCTCCCCTGCCATGCGCATGCTGGCGCATGGCGGCAACACCGCGGGGATCTCACCCTACGGTTGAGTGGCTAGACTACGGTATGTGCTCCGCGAGATGGAAAGTGAGGAAAAGGAAAGCCAAGCCGTTGCAAGCTCGCAGCTATGGAACCAAGTCGGTTGTAACCTGCCTCACGAGCTGAAATGAGCTACGACCTGCTTGACCGTCAGATCATCTAAGAAGCCACTGCCTTGCATCCGTATATGGTTTGCACAAGAGCTGCGGTGGATACCGTATTCACTGAATTTTTTTCCACCTGCTTTGCCTTGTTGATGGCCGTCTCGCAGACGTCGAGGCCGACGACGAAGCGGCCGGGGCTGGACAGCGCAACCACGTCGTATCCCTGCACGGCGCATGCATTTGTGTGATCAGATCAGAGATAGTAGCCAGGCCAGCCATAGATATATATATGGAGAGATCGAGAGCTAGCTCCGTCATATCATCAGGAGACGTTTTATTAATTTGAACGTACGGTGCCGCATCCGGGGACGAGGACGGTGGTGGCATCGCCGGCGGGGAGGGTTCCCGACTGCACCAGCCTCACGACGGCCGGCGTTGGCTGCCCGAGATCCCACGGCGTCACGCCTTCCTCCCAGCACCTGCTCCACCCAGCCGTCGACACTTGGCCGGCGATGAGCTGACGCAGGCGGGCCACCACCGGGTTCGAGCCGTCGAGGACTTGCTGCTGGCCTGCTGCCCTGCTCCGGCAACGTCATCGACCGCCGTTGCCATGTGCTCGGCCCGATCGAATCACTGAGCTAGCAGAGACACTGCACGTATGTATGGCCTATGTGTGTGTACGTCTATATATATAATTTGAGAAATTTTATGATATTTGAGTTGAAAAAATGATCAAATATCCTATATCCTCTATTTAGATAGAAATTTAATCTTAAGAAATGTCTTTAATTTCTTCAATTTCTAATAAATCCTCTTGAAATATCATCCTATGAAAGCTATACATATATGTATGTATGTGTGTTTGTGTGTGTGTGTGTATATATATATATATTCTCTAATAAACATTTGCTCTTCCATTCCTCTTTTCTTATTTGAATAATATGATGTATTATTTCTGAATTGTGAGCTTTGTTATAAAACACAAGGAGATCGGCATCAATAAATCAACTTTATTATAGGGTTGGCCCCTCATGTATGATTTCATTTAGTTGATTCTACTACTAATTGATAAATATTTGCACATATTCTAAAATATCAAAAGATGACTAATTTTATCTCGCCTTGGGTCTTGAAATGCTAGTAAGGTCTCCTGGTTACATATTATAAGTTATTTCAATTTTTCAAAGTTACATATTGTCAATTTTAACTAATTTTATAAAAAATATATCAACAATTACAACATCAAATTATACTAGTCTCATCAAATTGTTGACTAATATATTTTTATTTAAATTTGAACGGAGCTATGAAATTTGACTTTAAAAAATCTATAGAACGCCGCCATCATAATAGTATTTAATAAGAACGCCATCAATCAAAATCCTTGAGAAATTCATACGAAATTAGTTGGCCGTCAATCAAAAGCCTAAAGAAATTGGTGGATATTCGTGAGAAATTATATTATTAGTCTCACCATAAATAAAAATCCTACAGAAATTGGGTGGCTGTTAGTACGTAGTTAGTCGCACTAGATGATAAATTTAAAGGCTAGAAATAGTTTTATAAGGATAGTAGTAACAGAATAATAATTTCTATAATAATAATAATAATCCGTGTCACGTAAGAGAAAGATGCGGCAATAGCGTTAAAAAGGAGAGAGAACAAGATTATTTTTATACAAGAAATCAACTCCACGTAAACATCAATAAATAATAGATGATTGGTGAAGAAAATATAAGAGAAAAAGAGATGATTAGATGAGAATATATTTTTAAGAAATCATCTATTGAGATATATATAATTCATATACATAATTTTTTATATGCACTACCGGAAAATGAAAATTCGCCGAGTGTCACATTGTTTGCCGAGTGTATTATTTCGGGCACTCGACAAACATGTGTTTGCCGAGTGTTTTTCAAAAAACACTCGGCAAACTAAAAACGCTCGGTAAATCAATTGTTTGCCGAGTGTTTTTTGAAGATACACTTGGCAAACAATGATTTTAACGGGCACGTCACGGCGCCGTTCTTCTGCGGTAAAAAAACATTTTTTTGAGGGTTTGCCGAGTGTTTTTTTAAAAACACTCGGCAAACAATTTTTTTATTATTTTATGTGAAACCATGTTTCAACTCTATGTGGTATTTGCAATTTCTTTTTAACTTGAATTTTTTTCTGCACTGACAATACAACATATATGATCCCTTGTAAAAATTTAATATTTTTTAAGTCATTTAGCTATTTTTTATTCATTAATTATGTTTTTAGGATTTAAATTGAAATAAGTGAAATTTGAACTACAAGTGCCTAAAATAATAAACCAAAAATTATGGAAAAATCATATTCATGTTTTAAAGTCTATTTATGGTTCTTATAAACTGAATTAAAAGAAATTTTTAACAATTTAGGGTGTGACGCTCGTTCAACAACGTGAAGCTTAATACTTTTTTAATTATAAAATAATCAACTAAAGTCTAAAAAACATGAGACTTGTCATGGTGTTATTATAAGATACATAGATGTTGTGATAAAAATTAAAAAATGTTTCGAGAAAATTATCACGTAGAGTGTTTAGAAATCGTAGATTATGAGATAAGTGATTAGGGTTTAGAAAAGAAATGAGATAGGTTTGAAAGAAGTGTGATAGGTAAATTATTTTTTGTACTTGAAATTTTTTCTACAATAAAAACACAACACATATTATCTCATGTAAAAATTACACATTTTTTGATTCAGTTTGTTATTTTTAAATTATTAAGTATGTTTCTAGAATATAAATTGAAATAGGTGAAATTTGAACTACAAGTGCCTCAAATAATAAACAAAAATTTATAAAACAATCATATTCATGTTTTTAAGTCTATTTAGAGTTCTTATCAACTGCATTGAAAGAAATTTTGAATAATTTAGGGTGCGACACTCGTTCGACAACGTGAAGCTTAATAGTTTTTTAATTATAAAAAAATCAAATTAACTCTAAAAAACATTATACTTGTCATGGTGTTATTATATGATGCATAGAGTCTATGATAAAAATTAAAATGTTTCGAGAAAATTATCACGTATAGTGTTTAGAAATAGGAGATTACTAGAGGATTAATTAGGGTTTAGAGAAGAAATGTGATAGGTTTGAAAAAAGTTTGATGGCTAAATTATTTTTTATACTTGAATTATTTTCTATAATAAAAACACAACACATATTATCTCATGTAAAAATTCCACAATTTTTTGGTTCAATTTGTTATTTTTAAATTATTAAATATTTTTCTAGAATTTAAACAAAAATAGATTAAATTTGAACTGCAATTGCATGAAATAATAAACAAAATATTATTAAAAAATCATATTTATGTTGTTGAGTTTATTTTTAGTCCTTATACAATATAATTTTATAACTTCTATCGAGGAAAATATTGTAAAACAAATTAAACAAAAATAAATAAAAAAAACTCTTTGCCGAGTGCCAAATTTGAGGCACTCGGCAAAGATTTTGGGTTTGCCGAGTGCAACACTCGGCAAACCAAAAAAAATCTTTCCCGCACAAATTTCAGCCAAATTTCAAAATTGGCGCACTTTTTTTTCAAAAATTTCAACAATTTTATTTTAAAATCCACCCCTCCTTTCCTTCTCCCTCCACTCTCCTCTATCTCTTCCCTCCCACCGGCGCCCTCTCCCCCAGCCACCGAGCTCCCGCCTCGCCGGCTGCCGGCCCCGCCGCACCGCCCCTGGCCGCCCCGCCCCGCCGCCACTGGGCGCCCCGCCCCGCCGCCCCTGGCCGCCCCGCCCCGCCGCCACAGCCTCCGCCCCGCCGCCCCTGGCCGCCCCGCCGCCACGGGCTCCGCCCCGCCGCCCCTGGCCGCCCCGACCCGCCGCCCCAGCCCGCCGCCATGGCCTTCGCCCCGCCACCCCGGCCCCCCGCCACCACGGCCGTCCGCGCCCGCGCCTTCGCCTGCGCCCACGCCACGCCCACGCCGTCCGCACCGTGGCCATGCCCGCGCCATCCGCGCCGTGGCCACGCCCGCGCCATGCGGCCACGCCGCGCCCACGCCGTCCACGCCGTGGCCACGCCCGCGCCCGTGGCGCACGCAACTTTTTTTTATTTTACACTAATTCTTTGCCGAGTGCTTTCTTTTGGCACTCGGCAAACCAACCGTTAAAATTTTACCATTCCGTTTGCCCCTCTTTTTCGCCGAGTGCCAACTTTTACACTCGGCAATACATGTTCACCGAGTGCCCGAGATTTTACACTCGGCGAAGTGTTGTTCACCGAGAATTTTTTTGTCGTGCGTCATTCGCCGAGTCCAATACTCGGCGAAGCCTTTGCCGAGTGTAAACAAGGCTTCGCCGAGTGCTTTTGGCACTCGGCGAACAAAGGTTCTCCGGTAGTGATGAGATAATAAATATCCATATACATCAAGGGTTGTGTACTTGTGTGATCACTTGGTTCAAATGGAGCTAACTCATTTACGGTACGCCCTACCGAAAAACGAATATTTGCCTAGTGCCAAAGATTTTACCGAGTGTAATATTTCGATCGGGCACTCGACAAATATTGATTTGCCGAGTGTTTTTTAAAAAAACACTCGGCAAATCAATTGTTTTTCGAGTGTTTTTTAAAAATACACTCGGCAAAGACTTGATACTAATGGACGTCCCAACATCGTGCTTGTGTGGCCAAAAAACATTTCCGGGTTTGTCGAGTGTTTTTTGAAAAATACTCAGCAAAAAAACTTTGTTTTCCGAGTGTTTTCTAAAAAAACACTCGGCAAACAGATTTTTTTATTTTATGTGAAATCATGTTTCTAAGTCTATGTGGTATTTGCAATTTCGTTTTAACTTGAAATTTTTTTCTGCACTCACAATACAACATATATTATCCCTTGTAAAAATTTCATATTTTTTATTTAGTTTGTTATTTTCATTCATTAAGTATGTTTCTAGGATTTAAATTGAAATAGGTGAAATTTGAACTACAAGTGCCTAAAATAATGAACCAAAGATTATATAAAATCATATTCATTTTTTAAGTATATTTTGAGTTATTATACACTAAATTGAAATAATTTTTGAAAAAAGTAGGTTACGACAATCTATCGGTAACGTAGACCTTAATAGTTTTTTAATTCTAAAAAATCAAATAAGGTCCAAAAAAACATGATACTTATCATGGTGTTATGATATGATACATAGATACTGTGATAAAAAATTAAAAAATGATAAAGTTGTCACGTATAGTGTTTAGAAATTGGAGATTTAGAGAAGAGGAATTAGAGTTTAGGGAAGAAATGAGATAGGTTTGAAAGCAAATTAATGATTAAATCTTTGTTTGAATTTGAATTTTTTTGCATTCAAAATACAACGTATCTTATCCCATAAAAAGTTTTGGTATTTTTCTTGATCAGTTAGCTATTTTTCATTCATTAACTATATTTATAGGATTTAAATTGAAATAGATTTGAAAGAAGTTTGATGAGTAAACCATTTTTTATACTTAAAAATTTTTCTACAATCAAAACACAACATATATTATCTCATGTAAAAATTTCATATTTTTTGGTTCAGTTTGTTATTTTTAAATTATTAAGTATGTTTCTAGGATTTAAATTGAAAAACAAATTGCGGGATTTGCAGAGTGTTTTTTAAAAAACACTCGGCAAACTCTTGTGTTTGCCTAGTGTTTTTCCAAAAATACCCGGCGAAGCACCCCAAAATTTTTTTTTGTGTGAACATTGTTTCAAGCCTATTTGATATTTCCAATTTAGTTTTAGCTTGAATTTTTTTTAAAACTAAAAATAAAGAATATATTATCCTCTGTAAAAATTTCAATTTTTTCAGTTATTTTTTCTATTTTTAATTCATTAAGTACATTTATAGGATTTAAATTGAAATAGGTGAAATTTGAACTACAAGTACCTAAAATAATGAACCAAAAATTATATAAAAATCATATTCATATTTCTTAGTCTATTTCTAGTTCTTATGCACTAAATTGAAAGAAAATTTGAAAAATCTAGGTTGCGACACTCGATCGGCAATATGGAGCTTAATAGTTTTTTAATTATAAAAAATGAAATGAAGTCTGAAAATATGAGACTTATCATGATGTTATAATATGATACGTAGATACTATGATAAAAATTTGAAATTTGTCACGTAAGATGTTAAGAAAGCGGAGATTCTCCGAGGAGTAATTAGGAATTAGAGAAGGAATGTGATAGGTTTGAAAGCAAATAAATGGTTACATTTTTGTTTGAACTTGAAACTTTTTATACAATCAAAATACTATACCTTATCTAATATAAAAATTAGTATTTTTCTGGGTCAATTTACTATTTTTAATTTATTAATTGTATTTCTAAGATTTAAATTGAAAATATCAAATTTAAAATGCATGAAATAATAAACTAAATTATCCGCAAAAATTACATTCATGTTTTGAGTCTATTTTTACATATTACCAGCTAAATTTAAAGATGTATCAATATTCTATGAGCCAAAAAATAAAAAAAATTACAAAATTTTAAAAAATAAAAAAATAGTTTTCGGAGTGCAAAATATGAGGCACTCGGAAAAAATTACTCGGCAAACAATCTCCCGCCTTTATTTTACAGTGCACGTCATAAAATTTTCGATTTCCCTCTTTTTGCGTTCTCTCTCCTTTAAATTCAAACCCACTCTCTGCAGCTCCTCACTCTTGCATGCTCTACTTCTCTCCTTCTGTCGAGTTGCCCTCTCCCTCGCTGCCGGTGACATCTCTAGCTCCGGCGCTCCTCTTCCATCACGACCGGCCATTCCTTCCCCACGTCATCCCCTCGTGCACACCGCCACCTCCTCGCCGCCTCACCGCAGCTCTGTCGTGGCGTCGTCGACTCCACTGCGGGCGTCGCCACCGCCACGCCGATGCCGTCCTCGCTGCGCCGACGCCGTCCTCGCCGTGCCACCGCCGCCAAGCCATCGCCCACCCCGCCCCGCCCTACCCCACCCCGTCATGTCGCGTGAGGCCCCGCCGTCGCCCTGCCTCACTACGCCCCACACCCGGCGGCCTGGCTCCGCCGCTGGCATCGTGTAGTGCACCTCGCCCTGCCCCCGGCGCTGCACCGTGCCATGCGCCCTGCTCGACCACGTGCCTGGTGCCCCGCCTTGCTCCTCCATGTGCTGCATCGTCGTCTCACCGCGCCACGCAAGACAAGTGTTCGACGAAATGGGCTACCCCTGTAGCCTGTTTTTTTATTTTATTTTTTTGTTTGTCAAGTGCCAAAATTTGACACTCGGCAAACTTGTCGTCATAGCCATGTGCGCACCGTTATGTCAATTTTGTTTGCCGAGTGTTGTTTTTGGCACTCGACGAAATGTTCGTCGAGTGCCCGACAAAATACACTCGGTGAACCCATCTACGCCGAGAACTAATTTACCAAAAGTGTGGTTTGCTGGGTGCAACACTCGGTGAACCATTTGCCGAGAGTAAATAGAGCTTCGCCGAGTGCAAGAGGCAAGAGGCACTCGACAAACAACTCTTCTCCTTTAGTGACGATTACAGTATGATGATGACAGCATAATTATGAAATGCTTAGATCAAAATTTTGTGGTCACGAAGTTTCTGCTTTACTATTGTGAAGAAATGCCAGACGTGGGGATTAACTATCATAAAAGTAAACTTTATGCATTGGGTGTTTATGATGAAGAGGCTGCTAGGATTGCTAACCTGTTCAATTGTAAATTGGGGTCCTTTCCAAATTCTTATTTGGGGCTCTCAATTAGTGGTTCTAAACCATCTAAACCGATATGAGATTATCAACCTAGCAGTGTGGTTACTTATCCTAAGGAGGTTAGTCTTGATTTAACTATTTTCTTAGTAGTATCCCCATGTATATATGTAATGGGTGTGTTTGGCTCCCTAATACTATTCATCAACAAAGTGAAAAAATATGTGGTAGATTTTTTGGGATGGCTTAGGGATCAAAAGGAGATATCACATGACAAGTTGGAAGTCCCTTTGTTTCCAAAAGACTATGGAGGATTATGTTTTTTGGACACAAGAGCTATGAATATGGCCTTGTTGGGGAAGTTGACACTCGGCGAACCCTTCACCGAGTGGTGTAGGACCGAAAGTAGCGACCAGAGGGGGGGTGAATGGGCGCCTAAAAATTTCTTGCTAAACTATATTTTAATCTCAACACCCAAATAAAATTAACCAGACAAATAATATTTGCAAAAACAAATTTCAGAGATTAAGGTTGTCTAGCTTAAAAATGACCGGTGTCCTAATTAAAAAATAATTTAAATAAAAATAATGCAGTAAATACAAACGCCTAGAAAAATCACTAAATATTTATATTTCAGTCTAAAGATAAAATACTAATCAAATGGATAAAAAACATGGATCATTAAAATAAATTTTCTTTTTATACGAGTAGATTAAAAAATACTTAAATAAAATATGCGAGCTCAAAAAATTATTTTAGCAGATAAAAGTTAACCATGAGATTAACAAACAAATTCACAGGCTAATTAAAAATAGATAACTAACTATCTAACTAATCTACCCAGCAAATAGGAGATTAGATTAGAAGTTATCTTACCTAGACATCTTGGCACGTTGTAGAAGATCCTGCTGGTTTTGCCTTGAGCCGTGCGTGATGCAGTGCTTCAACCATTTAGAAAAATTGATGTGTTTTCTGATTCCAGGCACCGGACGTTGCAATCGTGAGATGTCTTTTGTGTGGACCCGCCGTGTGTGGAGAAAAAACAGCACCGGCTGCTGTTGGCCAGAGCTCCAGCCGTGGTGGGGCCCGCCTGGCGATTACGTGCGCCCACACGCCGCTTGCGCGCTGCTGCACTGCCGGGCGCTGGCCAGCCAGCTTCTAGCGCCGAAATCTCCCCTGCGTGGATTGCCGTCCGAAGACCAAAACAGGAGAAGAAGCCAGGCGCTTAGCGCAGATGCACCGGCCTTACCTCGAACTGCGTGCCGCCGGCCAACAGAAAAATTGAAGACGACGAAGTTTGTTTTGGACCGGAGATTAATCTATTCAAAACAGTCATCTATCCCCAAGGGGATAGGGGTCTTTTTATAGGCAAATCCTAATACATGAAAAGACTACTTTACCCTCGGGTAAAATAACCTAACTCTAAAATAAATTCCGAAAATTACTAAAATATTCTTAAAAAAATTAACTGACTCGAATAAAAATATTCTAAACTTAAAAACTAATTATTAATATCCTAAAAACGAATTAATGATAGATTGTCAGTTTTACGCCGAAACTGACAAAGCGTCCACCGTCTTCGCACCGGGTACCCGGATTGGGCCGACCCGACCCCGCAGCTCTCTCAGCCCGGCAATCGCTCGCCGCCCGTGTACCTGAGTCAAACCCAGTCAACAGACCAGTGGATCATCTGCCGCTCCTAGCCATGTACCCGGATTGGGCCAGCCCGACTCCGCAGCTTCTCTGCCCGGCCGTCGCTCACTGCCCGTGTACCTGAGTCACATGCGCCTCAGACTCGGCAGGTCTTCATCTCTCCCTTTCTTTGACTTCCGTTGACAATCACTCATCACATCTGAAATATCAAAACCATATTCTTCAACATGGTTTCTCAAGTGGAAAAGAGGCTTCGCCGAGTGCCCAAGGCACTCGGCAAACAAGTATTCTCCCGCAGTGTTGGCCACCTCGTTGTCACCATTTGCAATATAGCATGTTATACTATATATTTTAAAATCTCTGCGTATCTACTCTACTAAATAATTGATGAGTTTTAGTATCCACGTCAATCAATGAGTTTTAGTGTCCACGTCAATCAATCATCTGTTAAATCACAATCATTCACATCTAATAAAACATAGTTGTATGATCTTTTTTTTTCTCTTAGGTTGGCCCAACCCAATATGGCTTCTCCTTCTCTCTGCCACTGACCCCTATTTTATATGGAAACTCATATTCTGTTTTATATGGCAATTATTAATATATAAAAATCATCAATACATGGAAGTTGATTTATTTTATATGAAAATTATTAATATATAGAAATCATCAAAATATAAGCTAGTTTATTTTATATAGGAATTATTAATATATAGAAATTGATTTGTTTTATATGAAAATCATTAATATATGAAATATTGATAATATATATAAAAATCTAATTAGTTTTATATAGAAATAATAAATAAATAAATAACATATTAATGGTACAATATTATTTTTGGAAGGATCGGAATTTCCTTTCATACCCATCCTCTTTCCTTCTCTAACATCTCCCTATAAAATGCGAAGTCTATGGTCGAATTCCGCTATCAATTTCAGCTCTAGCCTCGCAAACCTAAGCTCGCTATCGACTTTGCCGGATCCGTCGTCCGCTCCCGTCCCCGGTCACCACTCTAATCGGATCCCTGACCACCTGATCGCTATCGTTGCCTTCTCATCCCGAACCATCCTCGTATATGTCGCTCGATCGCCACCAGCCACCTCTGTTTCATAATTATACTGTTTATAATTGTTTTTTATTCAACGTCATGTAACACAGTACGATACTAGGAGTCTTAGTTACAATATTACGGGGCAGATGGATGGAGTACTACTTTTTCTTCACCGTTTCTCTACCTGGATGAGCTAAATCAACAACGACAAAAGGAGGATGCTGAACCATCCAGCTGAACTTCACAATGCATGGTTGCTTTCAAAATCATACAGAAATTGGTGGATATTCTTGTGAAGTTATATTAGTCGCACCATCGATAAAAATCCTACAGATATTGGTGGCTGCTAGTACGTAGTTAGTCGCACTAGATGATATATGTGGTCTTCATTTTGGAGCGGACTAATGTACCATGATTCACGGCTGGTGCACATCAACCATTACTATATATATGACAAGCTTCCAGCAGAAATGGAGTGGCCAGGTACTCACCGTTTTATCTACAGTGATGTGCATACCTCTACTTCATCAAATCAATAATGCCTGTAGATCTTCAGGATCTGGAACGATGAAGATGCTTAATAATCACAATAATGGGAGGTGGCAAACATGCAGAATGATCAATCTTTGCCTTTTATTTCTCCTGGAGCCGTGAAGGACCCAAACAAAACTTCAATGTTCATCACTCGAGTATTTACACAAGAAAAACGTCAAATTCATGTCAATAATGGAGAAGTGATCTTGATTATACTAACTTTTAATCTAGGCCAAGAGAAAGCAGCCAAAATGTTGTTGCTTCAAGATCTGCAATGGTACATCTACATGCATGACTACATGTCTAGTTTTCTGTAGACGAAACCAAATGAGCAGCTTGTGCCGCGTGTACTGTATTCTCATGCATGCATCTGATGTTAGAATGAGCTACTACATCCTGAGGGCAATGCCATCTAAGCCCCCTTAGTATGTTGTCATGGAAAATAATTCATGCCTTCTGAACGTCTGATAAAAAGACCTGCCACGTGAGAGAAAATCATTACAAAATGGACTCAGAATTCGGAAACGTCCCAAAAGGGACGTTATCTCCTGATTAAGATAAAAAAAATATAATGTTTCGTTGTGCAAGTATATAACAATGAGCTTAGTGTTTCAAATGTTGAAATTTCCAAATAGTCAATCTAGTTTGAAGCTGTTGCTCTGTAAGGTATCTTCCCTAATGAGGAATGAATATGGATGGCAATGGGGGGTGTTGGGGAGAGGTCCCTGCTAGTCAATTTTTCCCCATCCCCACCCCCGTTAGATTGACAGGTACTCATTGGAGAGAAAATCCTCCATGAACAGCACAAAATACTGTGACAACAGGGTGTGACTAGGTGTCACCATCCGGGGATATATTCTAGTTAGTATCTGATTTATTTCTCAAAGGATACTTACAATCTATTACTGGTGGAGGTCCTGGACCCTACGCCGTGGAGGCGCCGTGGTGGCGGTGTGGGCAGGGAGCTAGGACCAACAGAAGGCCAAAGCCAAGGGATTACAAGCATACCGATCTGATTAAGGGGGCAGGTTTATATAACACCTAACCCCTCACGTGTACAGTTCTTATTCATAACAATAATAATCTAAACTAACTAACTACTAGATTGATCTAATACTTATCTGATGCCGGCTTGATCTCCTCTGTTGGGCCTGTGGGCTTGGCCCCCTTGCACCTGGTGTAGTGCAGCTCCCACATGACATCTCTTCCCCTAGACAATCAGCTCGTCCGTGAGTTGGAAGAAAAGGTATGCTGAACAGAATTCATCCAAGGCTACCCAAGTTGCTTCAACCATCGGCCTGTCCTTCCAATGCACCAACACCTCCTTTTTGCCCCTTGCCATTCTGGATTTTGACACTTCTAGTGGTTCCAGGCAGGCCCAACCATGCTGGATGGGTGGAAGGACTCCCGGTTCTCAAGGCAAGTCACCACGATATGGCTTTAATAGACCCACATGAAAGACATTGTGAAGACATTGTGCAGTTTGGAGCGAGCAAGCAATTCTAGTTATATGCCATGTCGCCTACTTATTCCATAATTATGAATAGACCGAAAAACTTAGGTCCAAGCTTCCCACGCCCCTGAAGCTGCAGCGAAGCAATCGACCTGTGGAGAAGATGAAGCTAGACCCAATCACCTTCGCTGAACTGCAGCTCGTGGTGTTTGCAGTCATACTGGTGCTTGTAGTAACGTTGAGCCTATTCCAAGCTCTCCCAAACTTGGAAAAGGAACTTGTCACGATCTTTGAGCTGTTGGTGTACTACTGGAAGGTGGATGCCAAATTGTAAGGTATAATAGTGGGTGGATCTCGGCCATATACCACTTTAAAGGGATTCGTCCATAGAGAGGAGTGGAACGATGTGTTGTAGCGGTACTCGGCCCATGGAAGCCATTGGAGCCAATGTCGCAGACGATCCCCTATGAGGCACTTGAGATACATAGCAATCACCTTGTTGGTTGCCTCAGATTGTCCATCAGACTAGAGGTGAAAAGCGGAGGACAAAGCTAACTTCACACCTGCAAGAGAACAGTTCTTGCTAGAATTTACTAGTGAAGACGGGATCCCAATCACTGAAAATTGAGGATGAAAACCCATGTAATCATACAATATCGTTGAAGAAGGTCCGGGCAACTAATGTTGCTTTGTACGGGTGACCCAAGGGGATGAAGTGGGCATACTTCGAGAATCTATCCACTAATGTCAAAATGATATATTTGCCACTTATCTTTGGAAACCCTTCAACAAAGTCCATTGCTATATCTGCCCAGACTATTGTCGGTACTTCAAGTGGTTGAAGAAGACCACCTGGAAGGAGTTGTTCAGTTTTGTTCCATTGGCAGTGGACAAAAGATCGAACATGATCTCGTACCAATTGGCGGGCGTCTAGTAGATGAAAGTGCTAGTGAAGGCACTGCAGGGTCTTCTCAGCCCCTTCATGACCAGCTCCATGTGCTACAGCAAGAACTACCGGCAGACTAGGGGAGTTGGGAGGGATGAAGACCTTGTCAGCTACCATGATGAGGCCATCAATAATCTACCACGTTGGCCCTTTTTGCCTTGCTCCACCACTCTCTTGAGGTCTTGGACAGCCGGATCAGCACTAATTTCAGCATGAATGTCATCAAACAAGGTGAATGTGGGAGCCGAAACTGCCATGGTAGACCCAAGCTCTTATGTGTCACAGCGAGACAATGCGTCGGCCACGACATTGGATGTCCTAGGCTTGAATTCAACTCAGAAATCAAACCCAAGTAGTTTGTTGAGCCACTAGTTCTGGGGTATCATCGACAACCGCTAATCTAGCAAATATTTAACACTGAAATGGTCAGTACAAATGAGAAATTCATGCCCCTAGAGGTAGTGTCACCAGTGGCGGACAGCTAGCATCAAACCAATGAGCTCCCTCTCATAGGCTACAAGATTGGTGTGGCATGGTGCATCACCGCGCCAAAACCCAAACCAGATGCATCGCATTCCACGATGAAGTCACGGATGAAATCTGGCAATTGTAGGACTGGGGCTGATGTTAGTGCCTTCTAGATTGCGGTGAAAGCTTGGGCAGCCTCGTCACCCCAATGGAAGTTGTCCTTGCAGAGGATATTCGTTAAGGAGGTGGTGATGGCGTCGTAGTCGCTGATGATGCGGTGATAATAGCCGGCCAGCCCGAGGAACGCACGCATGACGTGGACGGAATGGGGTACCGACCACTCCACCACCGCTCGCACCTTTTCTTCATCCATCACGACGCCTGCATCTGAGATGACATGGCCCAAATAAGCCACTTCACGATAGTCGGAGGCGCATTTTGATCTCTTCATGATGAGCTTGTTCTCCTATAGTTTGGTTAGTACGGCGTGTACATGTTGGAGGTGTTTATCCCATGAGGGACTGAATATGAGAATATCATCAAAAAACACCAACACAAACCGACGTAAGAAAGGGCAAAGAACATCATTCATTAGTGCTAGGAATATGGTGGTTGCATTGGTCAAACCGAAGGGCATGACCAAAAATTCAAACAGCCCTTGGTGAGTACGAAATGTTGTTTTTTCCATGTCGTCATGATGCATCCGCACTTGGTGATAGCCAGAACGAAGGTCCAGCTTTGTAAAGTATGTTTCTCCTTTCAGTTCATCTAGAAGCTCATCCACCACTGGTATAGGGAATTTGTCTTTCACTATGACTGCATTTAGGGCCCTGTAGTCGACGCACAAATGCCAGGACCCATCTAATTTCTTGACAAGGAGAACTGGTGCAGAGAAGGCAGAGGTACTCGGTCTAATCACTCTAGATTGAAGCTTCTCAGTGCATTGTTTTTCCAGCTCCTTTTGTGCATGGGCATACCAGTATGGCTGGACTGCCACTGGCGCCATCCTTGGCAGCAACCTGATTTGATGGGCACATGGACGGACAAGAGGCGGACCGATTGGGGGCGTGAAGAGGTGGCCAAACTCTTGCATCAAGTCTTCCATCACTTCAGCGTTGAGCTCACAAGTTACTGCCACTAATGGGGGTGCGGATCTACGGTCGACCACCTGACATGGTGTCCATCCCGAACAAAAGCAAGGGTGTTGCGGTGAAAATCCCACAAGATGGGTCTAAGGGACTCCAGCCACTACACTCTTAGAACCATATCATAGGACCCCAGAACGAGGTCATAACAATCAATATGGAATTTCTCGCCATGAATGGAAATCTGCATTGTTGTGCACCCCCGGGCTTGTCAGGCAATCGCCATTCGCCACAGCTACCTGAAGGCTGTTGTGGTCAGATAGGTTGATCCCTATCCTTGCAGCTACCTCTGTGTCAATGAAGTTATGTGTCCATATGGAGTCGAGGATGGCCAACAGGTAGCACTCTTTCACCATTACTTGTAGCTGCATCATGTGGCCGTGTCGGGGTTGAATTCTGACTAGGGCGTGGATTGAAATTGTTGGTTCATCATCGCTTTGTGTACTGTCCTCTTCCTCGTCCCCCCAATACCTATATGTTGAAGAGATGTTTGCATAGACTTTTATGACCAGCAATGAAAGGTTCGTCACAGTGGAAGCACTTTCCTTTTTTCCTGCGTTGAGCAATGTCCACAGGTGATAAATGAACTATTCGGGATTCAGTTTTATTGATTGCCGAGGTAGATGATCCTACGGGGCCAGGGGTAGAGAATGTTGCAGCTGCTGACCCCGCTGATCTGTTATATGGCCGGCTTGCTGACCGGCTATACCGAGGAGTTGTGTCCTCTCGCGAGGAGTTCTGCTGTTCATAAGCCTGGGCAAAAATAATGGTGTCGTCGAGTGTGGCAGGTCGTTGCTACAGGGATACATCCGTCTTTAGGGGATTGCCTAGGCCAGCGATGAAGAGCTGCACTTCCTGATGTTCCATGAGATATGTATCCCTACAGGAAAGGGAAATAAACCTCTTACAGAATTTGTCTATTGTTCATGTGCACCGGAGCATCGCTAATTCGCCAATAGGGCTATCTGTTAGTGGGGGCCTGAAGCGAGAGTTCACCAATTGCACAAACTGCTGCCATGTTGGACATCCTCCATTAAGCTCAATCCAATGGAACCATAATTGAGCATCATCCAAGAGATAGAAAGCCACGAAGACCACCCTCTTGTGATTCGGCGTGCGACGAACATTGAAAGTATCGTTCGTAGCGGTTGAGCCATGGGAGCGGGTAACCTGTGCCGTCAAATTTGGGAAATTCTAACTTGTGGGCGGTTGGCAGTAGCTCTCCATCTAGATCACTATTGTCCTCATCTCTCATGCAACGCCTAGCGTGGCAGCCCCCTCCTTGTGCGCGCAGTGGAGGGTCATCGTCATCATATGTTCGGTGGCGTTGGGGCTGGCCGTCGGTTTGCATCCTTGGGGGATGATCCCCCTGATCAGATTCTGCCAACAGTGGATGTCAACTAGGATTGAGGGCTTCTAGTGTCGCGACCCGGTCTTCTAGTGCCTTAATCGGTTGCAATTTCCCTTCAATAGCATCTAGTCGTCCTCCAAAGGTCTCTAAGCGCTCCAGGGTGGCTGACAACACATCTTCAACACTAGACCCCAACCCGGTGATGGATGGAGGGCTCATGGCAACGGATGGTGAACCTGGATCGCCTGATACCAGGTTGTCACCGGTCGGGGATATATTCTAGTTAGTATTTGATCTATTTCTCAAAGGATACTTGCAATCTATTACTGGTCGAGGTCCTGGACCCCTACGTCGCGGAGGCGCCATGGTGGCAGTGTGGGCAGGGAGCTAGGACCAACATAAGGCTGAAGCCAAGGGATTACAAGCATACTGATCTGATTAAGGGGACAGGTTTATATAACACCTAACTCCTCATGTGTACAACTCTTATTTATAACAATAATAATATAAACTAACTACTAGATTGATCTAATACTTATTTGTTGTCGGCTTGATCTCCTCTGTTGGGCCTACGGGCTTGGCCCCTTGCGCCTAGTGTAGTGCGGCCCCAACCTAACACTAGGGAAGTGGCTAGGCATGAGCACAGCCGAGCGGCGATGGATGTGCGATCGTGCGGCGACACGGGCACGGTAGGCTCAATTGGAGGCTAGGGCATGGTCAAGCGGCAACTAGGGCACGATAGTGGATGAGTGGAGGTGGGGGCAAAGTCAGGTGCAATTGGAGGCTAGGGCACAAGTAGAGGCTAGCTGCTAGGGTTTCGAGAATTGCGGTATACATATACTGTAGCATAGCTGCATAGGTTGGCCCACATGTCAGCGATTATCGGGTCTCTACGAGGGGAATGGTAGAATGCCCACGTCCCCACTAATGGTGCTTCACCTAACGGGGAAGGGATTTCCCCAACTCTCTCCTCATGGAGGCAAGTTTCCCTCATCCCTGTCCCCTAATAGGAGAACTCACAGCCGAGGAACCAGTGAATAGAGCCCCATTGCCATCCCTAGGAATGAATATAACACTTATCCACAAATAGGCATACCCCTTTGGGTCATCCAACAGATGGCTGCACAAGACGGAGATCTATATCAATACTTGACCATATATGTGGTACATGGTACCCTAGCCACTGAGTCCAATTAAACTGAGAATAGCTTGAGTTTATGAAATATTTCTGCCCCTATAGCATCTCAGCTTTATACATCGATGGTTGCTGCCCAAAAATGTGAAAATGAACTATGAAGTGCCATTATAATTGAGTTTTGGGGTATCTAACTACGAAAGACAGGATACCTGAATTTAGCAGTACAGAAAACTAAGACTACATGGCATATTATCATGCAATCCAGATGTTTTAATGTTTTGTTCATCAAAATTTGGGTCATCAATTGTGATGAGCTAATGATTGGACTGCTTCATGTTAAATGGTAACCTAAAATGGTAAAACAACTAGATTTAATGAGAGGAACCTGAAATGGCACCATCTGAACCCAGCATTCAATTGCTATGATGTCCGTCTGCCATAAGGCACTCGATCATCCTACATATCAGTGCACATTCGCATCATATCACTACAGTATAGTGCCGACTTGCAAACCCTATAAAAGTATTAGACATGAAAAGCAGGCATTCACCTAAAATAGAGTAGGGATGAAAACGGATCGGATACGGACGTATATCAGTGATATCATATCCTTTTTCATATTTTTGGATTCAGATTTAGATTCGGATACTTCGGATACGAATACGGAATCGGATATCATTGAATATAAATATGGAACGAATACGGAGCGGATACAAATACGGTTATGAATATTTACCGGATATCATCAGTAATATAATTTTGATTCACAATCACAATACATAAATGCCAAGTAATAGTTGATATCACATAAATTTGAAAGGGTTGTCTTTGAAGTAAATCTTAAATAATCGATAGTTATGAATAATTTGACAAACCTAAAATCCGTTTGAGCTTGAAAATTTTTCTATGATACAAATACAACATAGCTTATATCATAAATTTTTTTTGCTTTTTTTAGATTTTTTTGCTATTTTAATTTATTTAGTATATTTTCCAAAATTAAATTGAAATAAATAAAATTTGAACTGCAAGTGCATGAAATAATGAACCAAAATTGGTATAAAAATTGTATTCATAATTATGAGTCTATTTTTAGTTTTTATCCACTAAATACAAAGAATTTTTGAAAATTCAAAGTTACGACACTCGATTAACAACGTAGTGTTTAATGGTTTTTTAATTCTAGAAAAATCAACTAAAGTCTAAAAAATACAACATTTTTAATGGTGTTATGATATGATACATAGATATTGTGATAAAAATTTAAAAAAACTTGAGAATTTTATCACGTACTATGTTAAGAAAGTCGTAGATTCTCTCGCAATGAATTGTGATTTAAAGAAGGAATGGATTGGATTTAAAAGCAAATCGATGGTTAAATTTTCGTTTGAACTTGAATTTTTTCTATGATAAAAATACAATATTGATTATATCATGTAAAAATATAGTATTTTGGGGGTCTGTTTACTATTTTTTATTCATTGAGTGTGTTTCTAGGATTTATATTGAAATATGTCAAACTTGAACAGCAAGTGCATGAAATAATGATAAATAATTGGTAGAAAAATCATATTTATAATTATGAGTCCATTTTTAGTTCTTATCAACTAAATAGAAAGAATTTTTGAAGAATCTAGGTTGTGACACTCGATTAACAATGTAGTTTTTAATGGTTTTTTAATTCTAGAAAAATCAACTAAAGTCTGAAAAATATAAAATTTGTCATGGTGTCATTATATGATACATAGATACTATGATAAAAATTGTAAAATGTTTCGAGAATTTTACAACATACGATGTTAAGAAAGTCTTAGATTCTCTAAGAACGAATTATGATTTAAAAAGGAATGGATTCGATTTAAAAGCAAATCAATGGTTAAATTTTCGTTTGAACTTGAATTTTTTTATATAATCAAAATACAATATTTTTATATCATGTAAAAATCTAGTATTTTTCGAGTTAGTTTACTATTTTTAATTCATTAAGTGTGTTTTTAGGATTTATATTGAAATATATCAAATTGGAACTGCAAACGCATGAAATAATGAACCAAAATTTGTAGAAAAATCATATTCATAATTATGAGTCTATTTTTAGTTCTTATCCACCAAATTAAAATAAATTTTGAAAATCTAGTTTATTACACTCGATTAGCAACATAGCTTAATTATTTTTAATTATAAAAAATCAAATAATTTTTTCAGAATTATAAAATCTTTCAATATATCCTATAGAAAAATACTTGTATTTGATTTCCAAAACCAATAAGTTTTTGAAATTCTGAAATACGCATAACGGATTTAAAAAATAAGATGTTGGATGTCTAAATGGGCTATAAATAGTTGAGCTTAAATGTCTAATGGGCTGGCAGATCCGGATAATCCGGATAAAAATTATCTGGATTATTTGAATCTGAATCCGCCAGATATCAGTGATATCATATTCGTTTCTGTATCCGAAAAAAATATCCGTATCCAAATCTGTATCCGAATCAAAAAAATCTGAATCTGAATCTGTTTTTCTTGATAATGTCCAAAAACCGACAGAAGTTATTTTAGCCGATGTAGGACCGAAAGTAGCGACCAGAGGGGGGGTGAATGGGCGCCTTAAAGATTCTTTCGAATGAATGGCCTGTTCCCAATACCCAACGCACCTCAAAAATACTACGCAGCAGAAAATAAACAAAAGGCCTAAGTCTAAGGGTTTCTAACCTAGAAGCAACTGATGATAAACAGAGATCTATTAAAGTAGTGCAACTAGGCAGATAAACAATTTGTAACAGGCCTAAACTTCTCAATGAAAAGATCTAAGTATGTATAAAATGAAAAGAGAAGTTACTGTCCAAATTTGTCTCCTGTTCGGAACTTGGCGAAGCCCCCTTCGCACGTCGAGGTCTGCTTCGGAGGTTGAAGACGGAGTCTGTCCGAAGTGCCGAAGGTGTCACTGTCTAGCCTAGTTCGAAGTGGTAAGAAGCGAAGTGAACTTCGAAGTGAAGTAAAAACAGTGCCGGAGCTTGGTTCGAAGTAAGCACTTCGAAGACAAAACTTCGAACACAACTTCGAGTCACGAGCTTCGGAGCGAAGTAAAACAGTGCTGAAGCCTGCTTCGAAGTATGCACTTCGAAGACAAAACTTCGAACACACTTAGAACCGAAAGCTTTCGAAGCTAAACCTTCGAACACAAAAACTTCGAACACAACATACAAACAGACAACCTTCGAACAAAGAAGCGAAGTCTGTCAGAACAGACAAAACTTCGAACCCCACTTCGAAGCCTAACGAAGTGTGCACTTCGAACAGATAGATTCGGAGTATGCCAGTTCGAAGTATGCGATGCTTTCGATACAGGGAGAACTTCGAAGCTAGCAACTCAGACACAGAAGCCGAAGTTCGAAAACTGAGCGAAGCCTTTAAAGATGTTCGATCAAAGCCTGCCTCTCGGAGTTGAGAGGCTTCGCATTGAACCGAGCTTCGCCAGACACACCCAGAAAAAGGTAAAAGAGACTGTCAGCTTCGATCAAAAAGCTGGGTAATAGAAGGTGAAAAACTGCTGCAGAACACTGTAGATACAGCAAAGCAGTACTACTTGCAACAGCAAGAACTAGTACTCCCACCGTGAAGAACACAAGCAACAGAAGAAGCTTCTCCCCAAGAAATAAAATCACCAGCTCGTGCCCAAGGCATTAACTTCCCAAACCGAACAAGATGCAAGCAATAAACTCACCAGAGACCAAGGTTTAAAAGCATCCAACAGATTTGAGCCAAAATAATGCAAGAACAGAGAGGAGCAAAGGCCTGGCGGCGCACACTGGAGAGAGAAACCGAGAGACAAAAGTGACCCAATAGATTTGATTTCAGCACAAAGGGGCTGTCCAAACCCTAGGGATTGGGGTGCTATTTATAGGCAGCCCAACACTAGGAATATTCTACCAGCCCCTTAGGGTTTTTACAGACTCAAGAAATACAGAAAAAGACTCTACTGCCCTTAGGTATTTTTACAGACACAACTGACTGACTGTGGGCCTAGAGTAACAGATGACATATCCTGAAGCTACTCTTCTGGACAGTCGGATACAGAATCAACGGTTGTCAGTTTTACGCCGAAACTGACAAAGCCTCCACCAGCTTTGCACCAGGTACCCGGATTGGGCCGGCCCGACCCCGCAGCTCTCTCAGCCCGGCAATCGCTCACCGCCCGTGTACCTGAGTCAGTCCTGGTCAACAGCCCAGTGGGTCTTCTACTGCTTCTGGCCCATGCACCCGGATTGGGCCAGCCCGACTTCGCAGCCTCCTCTGCCCGACAGTCGCTCGCTGCCCGTGTACCTGAGTCACACGCGGCCCATGAAACAGCAGATCTCTTCTCTTCTTCAGTCCTCGTTGACTATCGTTGACAATGACTCATCACTTCTAGAGCCATGAGGCCCACGCTATTCAGCATGGCTCCTCAATCTCCCCCTTGATGAGTGCATTGTCAACATTCCTCTTTTCACAGCTCTTCAGCACCTGCGAACAAATGTGGAAACACGAAAAAACAAGATACAAGGAAACAAAGAAGAAGAAAAATAAGGTAAAAATTTAACCCTAATGACCAAAAGCCAACCAAAAGCAAGAAACGGTCATTATGGTTAACCAAAACGTAAAAGCTCAAAATGAGTGCGATTGCAGAATAACAAGGATATCAACAGAGTAAGAACTCCCCCTTAAACTCTGATCCCAAATTTCTCCCCCTTGTTGACAAGTGAACTCATCAAGCACTCAAAAGAGACACAGACTCCCCCTGAAATGCAACTCCCCTCAAAATATGCAGTGAATGCAATTGGGGTGCAGGTGGAGTGAAGAAAGCATGCTTCTCAGATATGATTGACTGCAAATACAGTATCTAACAGGTATAGCAAAAGAGATACTGTCCAAGACACATGGCATGATCAGTGCAACAGATGATATCTAAAGAAAGTCATTTAGCACGCATTTTTCAGTTTTGGCAAATAAAAGCATCACCACATTTTCTAGTAAAACAAGCAAGGTAAAGCATGAAATGCAGAAGCTAACTGATGTCTACCAAGATAAGCATTGTTCAAAAACAAAGTGCTTCAGCAAACTTGTTATCCGTTTACAGTTCAGGCTTTTTCATTATCCTTTGTCATTTGTGCCAAGGGTTATTTGCATGTCAAACCTTATGCTAACCGACCAAGTCAAGCCTAGGCCAGAATTGGACCATCAGAAGCTTAAGACATTGATCTCGGCATACACTATACTGTCCTAGTTCATACCAAAGTGCTATGGTAAGCAATCCAGAACAATATAATGCGACAAAGCAAACCCACTTGGATCTTTTCGACTTTAAGCATAAAAAGGAATGGAATTTTCATTCATTTTTGATTTTTATCATTTTATAGTACATTTTCCATGTTAAAGCATAAAGATGTCCAAGTTGCATATCTGCATCTATGTGATGAACTGGCTACAAGGCATGTAACAGATAGCAAAAACACTCAGCCTACGCATGCTAGTTACCAGAAGCAATGGTGATCATTTTTCAGGTTTAAAGCATAAAAGCCATGCATATGACAGATATATCAAGTGAACTGAACCAAAGCATGATCATTGACAAGTAATCAAAAGCATGTACCAGCTAGACTAAGTAAAGCAGTTCAATCATATAACAGAAGCAGGCTCAAATGTGTGATATGTGAATATGTATGATATGAACACACACAAAAAGACTCAGAAAAGAGTAAAAAGAAAACTGACGCAAAATATCCTAGAAAGGATACACAACACCCAAATCCCCTCGTAAACGCTCAAAAGTAGATTGATCTAGGGGTTTGGTGAAAATGTCAGCCAACTGATGATGGGTATCAACATGAATAAGGTCAATGACACCTTTCTCATATTGATCCCGCAAGAAGTGAAAGCGCACATCAATATGTTTGGTTTTTGAATGAAGACACGGGTTTTTCCCTACACTAATAGCACTAGTGCTGTCGCAAAACAATGGAACCCTGGTAGGAAAGAACAACCCAAAGTCTCGTAGAGTGGAAATCATCCAAATCATCTGTGAGCAGCAGCTAGCAGCAGCTACATACTCAGCCTCTATGGTCGAAAGAGCAACTCCAGATTGCTTTCGAGAAGACCAAGATACAAGGGAAGAACCAAGAAACTGGCAAGTACCAGAAGTCGACTTGCGATCCAACCGGCACCCACCAAAATCAGCGTCCGAAAAGCCAGATAAATCAAGTGATGATGATGCTGAATAATAAAGACCAAGATCAGGCGCATAGGTGAGATACCTGAAAATGCGCTTGACAGCCTGCCGGTGAGATGCGCGTGGTGAAGACTGAAAACGCGCGCAAAGTCCCACGGCGAACTGTATGTCCGGTCTTGTTGCCGTCAAGTACAACAGCGAACTGATCATCCCTCGAAATTCTCTCTCATTGACCTTGACACCGCTCTCGTCCTTGTCCAGACCCCCAGACGTGCCCATCGGGGTCATCTGCGGCTTCAATTCACCACCAAAGTCAAATTTCTTAAGCATATCACGAGTATACTTACCTTGGTGGATGAAGGTGCCGTCCTTGGTCTGCTTGATCTGGAGCCCTAAAAAGTACTTAAGCTCACCCATGAGGCTCATCTCAAACTCACTGTGCATCTGCTCAGAAAACTTGGACACAAGAGAATCAGTAGTACCGCCAAAGATAATATCGTCCACGTAAATCTGAGCAACTAAAAAATCTGAAGCATCTCTGAGCAAGAAAAGAGTTTTGTCCACAGAACCCATCACAAAGCCCTTCCCCAACAAAATTTCTTCAACCGGTCATACCAAGCCCTGGGGGCTTGCTTCAACCCGTATAAAGCTTTATGCAACTTAAAAACATGTCGAGGAAACTTGGGGTTCTCAAAACCGGGGGGTTGCCTAACATATACCTCCTCCTCTATGAACCCGTTCAGAAAAGCACTCTTAACGTCCATTTGAAAAAGCTTAAAACCCTTTGAAACGGCAAAAGCTAGAAGAATACGAATGGACTCAAGACGGGCCACAGGAGCGAAGGTTTCTTCAAAGTCAATACCTTCCTTCTGGCAATAACCCTGGGTGACTAGTCGAGCCTTGTTGCGCACCACAACCCCATCTTCACCTTGTTTGTTCTTGAATACCCACTTGGTGCCTATGGGGTTGCATCCTGGTGGCGGCTCAACTAGTGTCCAAACCCGATTGCGGACAAAATTCTCAAGCTCTTCTTGCATGGCATTAATCCAATTAGAATCAGAGAGAGCATGAGAAATGTCTCTGGGCTCAAAAGATGCAACAAATGCAGATTCAGCAAACACAGCGAGAGAGGCAGAAGAACGCAAAGTCCTTTCAGTTAAATCACCAATGATGAGCTCTGAGGGGTGGTCACGCTGAACTGCTCGGGTTCCCTGGTGATCTGAAGTCACCTCACCGGAGTCAGCAGCTGGCACCTCTGGACTCGACTGAGGGGGCTCGATCGAAGTGGAAGAAGTGATCAGAGGTCCGCCCTCATCATCAGTCGAAGTCACAGAAGGTGTGGGCTCTGCGGGGGATGCAGAAGGCCCGCCCTCAACAGCAGCTGGAGTATCCTCATCTTCCTCGAAGATGGACTCTCCGAGCTCATCATCACCAGAAAGCTCAAAAAAAGGAGTCAAAGAAGGCAAGGACTCATCAAAAGAAACTTCACAAGTCTCGACAAGCAGCTGAGATTCGAGGTTCCAAACACGGAAGCCTCGAGAATGCAATGCATAACCAAGAAAAACACCATCCCAGCAACGAGACTCAAATTTGTCCAAATGCCCTCCCTTCTTGAGCACAAAGCACTTGCAGCCAAACGCTCGCAAGTGGCTCACCTTGGGCTGTCTGCCAAACCGCAACTCATATGATGTCTTACCAATGTAAGCTCTAAGAAAAATGCGATTGGCCAGATAGCAAGCCGTGTTCATGGCTTCAGCCCAAAAACGCCTAGGAGTCCTGTGCTCATCGAGCATCGTCCTGGCCATCTCAACTAGCGTGCGGTTCTTTCGTTCCACAACGCCGTTCTGTGGGGGAGTGTAAGGAGAAGAAAACTGATGGTCCAGACCCTGATCACCACAGAAGCTGACGAACTGAGAGTTCTTGAACTCAGAGCCGTTGTCAGAGCGAATTGCTCGCATCCGACCATTGTTCTCATTCTTCAGCTTCAAAACCAGGTCATGGACAAATTGAAAAGTTTCATCCTTAGACTCCAAAAGAAAACCCACGAGAAACGAGAAAAGTCGTCAACAATCACAAGTGCATACCACTTCCCACCGACTGAGCGTACCCGAGCTGGACCTACAGTGTCCAAATGCAAAAGCTCGCCTGGATACGAAGTCATCACCTGAGTCACAGGTGAATGAGAAGCGGCAACCATTTTCCCATGACGACAGGGATGACAAACTAGATCCTTCTCCATTTTAAGCTTGGGCAATCCTCGGATGAGATCCATAGAGCTTAACCTGACTAGCAGATCAAAACTCAAATGACCTAACCTCCTATGCCACTTCCAGAGCTCAGAAGAAGATCCAGCAATCAAACAGCGAGAAGGGCCAAAAGAACTAGAGAAGTCAATTCGAAAAACTTTACCGAAGGGTAAAATCTGACAAACCAAAGACCCTCTAGAATCAATCACAGAAGAATTTCCCTTCTTAAAACGCACTTCCAAACCATCCTCAAGAAGTTGCGAAACAGAGATTAAATTAAAGTTCAGATTTTTGACTAAAGCAACATTCTTTAAAGAGAAATGATCTGAAATGCTGATTGAGCCTATGCCACTTACTTTCCCTTGACCGCTGTTCCCGAACGTGATATATTCTTTGGAGCTCGGGGGAGTGAGACTGGAGAACCATCTGCGATGTCCCGTCATGTGGCGAGAGCATCCTGAGTCCATGATCCAAACATCCTCCAGTCCCCGGTCCTGCACAATCAATGTCTGTAAGTGGGAGCAAATGGTCCGGCACCAGGTTTAGCAAAAGAGCTAAACCAGTGTCGAGCCATCTGCTCAAAAGATGGAAAGCGAAAACCATCAAAAGAGTTTGGACCAAAACGCGGCTCAAAGCGCGGTCCATGGTTCTTCCTATCCCTGCGGCCACGAGGTCCAGAACCGTAGCCAACTCGGTCTGGAATTCTGCCGGAACGAACACCACCTACTAGAGCACGGGTAGGAAAACCGTCTCCTCTACCACCACCTACACGACGCGGCCTGGCCTCTAGCCTCTCCCCGCGCCGAGGAACACGCAGTCTACCACCCTGCTGGTAGAACTGCACCTGATCACTACGAGCCCTCTCTGCTCTCTCAACCCGCTTCCTCCTGAAGCAAAACTCCGCAAGATGCCCGTCTCTCTGACAAAACTCACAATGATAGGTAGGCTTCTTGGGATGTGGTTGAGGCTTGGGATTCTTGGGCTTGGTAGTGTTTGGTGTGGTCTTCTTGGGCTGAGAGGGTCCAGGAAGAGAGTCTAGAGAAGAGTGGAGGTGTTTGGGCTTAGGAACCCAGATAGGCTTCTTGGGTGGAGCTTTGGGTGGTTCATGGATCACTCCATCCTTGGGCTGACAAGCCTGGGAGGTCTCAGTGGAGTGAGTCTTGGGATACCTCTGCTCTGGAGTCATTTTACTCCACTCCACTGCCCGGCTGAGGGCACTCTCAAAGTCAGCCTTGGTGTAGGTGTAACCTACCCCAAACCCATCCTGCCTCTTGAACTGCTGGATCATCATGCCAAGCTGTGGCTCTCTGGCACTGATCCAACTCAGGATAGACCGGAGGTAAAAGTTCTCATTCTGAGAATCAGCTAGCTCCTCTCTCAAAGAAGCTAGAACCTCCACCTGAGACAAGCAGGTCTCACACTCATTCTCTACTTGGACAGACTTCCCGGCTTTTAGCTTAATCAACTCCATTCTAAGAGACAGGCAGTTCTCACAGACAGTGGGTGGAACTGACAATGTCTCAAGCTCTAGCCTAGTCTGCGCAAGCTCAGCTCTCAACCTCTCTAAATCACCCAAATGTTCATCGCCCTTGGATTTCAGCTCAGCTAAGGTAGCTAGATGAGATGGGCAATCAACACAGGGTGCGACGACAGTGGCTTGAGCATTTTTCAGCTCCTGCTGAGCGCTTTCAAGCTCAGTGGCCAAAGCGTCCCTCTCATCAACCCTTTCTGTGTACCTGGACTTCAGAGTCGACAGGTCACACAGAAGCACCTCACACTTCGGGCACTCACTGCTATCACCCAAGCAAGGGGAAGAAGATAGACTTTCTATTCTACCGTTGGCTACGGCAAGCTCACTTTCTAACTCGTCTATCCTTTTCTTAGCCCCCCTAAGCAGTTTCTCCCGATACTTCAACTCCTGACGATTGCTTTCAAGTAAATTAACAATTTCGCGCTCATAAGATGATACCTTGTTGTCGTCGTCGTCGGAGTCGTCTGAGGAGCTCTTTTCTTCCTTATCCCCAAGAGCCATTGAGCAGAAGCTCTTGCGGGATCTTCGGCGCTGGTGTGAGCGGCTCTTCGGCTTGTCCCCGAAGGCCATGAAACAGAGGCCCGCCGGATCATCCTTGTCCTTCCCCTTCCTATAATTATAGCCATAGGCTTCCAAGGACGGGACCTTGCCAGGAGACGTCATGGTCACTACTGGGGTTTAGAACCGGTTAAGGTATGGAAAAACCCTAACCTTGCTCTGATACCACTTGTAGGACCGAAAGTAGCGACCAGAGGGGGGGTGAATGGGCGCCTTAAAGATTCTTTCGAATGAATGGCCTGTTCCCAATACCCAACGCACCTCAAAAATACTACGCAGCAGAAAATAAACAGAAGGCCTAAGTCTAAGGGTTTCTAACCTAGAAGCAACTGATGATAAACAGAGATCTATTAAAGTAGTGCAACTAGGCAGATAAACAATTTGTAACAGGCCTAAACTTCTCAATGAAAAGATCTAAGTATGTATAAAATGAAAAGAGAAGTTACTGTCCAAATTTGTCTCCTGTTCGGAACTTGGCGAAGCCCCCTTCGCACGTCGAGGTCTGCTTCGGAGGTTGAAGACGGAGTCTGTCCGAAGTGCCGAAGGTGTCACTGTCTAGCCTAGTTCGAAGTGGTAAGAAGCGAAGTGAACTTCGAAGTGAAGTAAAAACAGTGCCGGAGCTTGGTTCGAAGTAAGCACTTCGAAGACAAAACTTCGAACACAACTTCGAGTCACGAGCTTCGGAGCGAAGTAAAACAGTGTCGAAGCCTGCTTCGAAGTATGCACTTCGAAGACAAAACTTCGAACACACTTAGAACCGAAAGCTTTCGAAGCTAAACCTTCGAACACAAAAACTTCGAACACAACATACAAACAGACAACCTTCGAACAAAGAAGCGAAGTCTGTCAGAACAGACAAAACTTCGAACCCCACTTCGAAGCCTAACGAAGTGTGCACTTCGAACAGATAGATTCGGAGTATGCCAGTTCGAAGTATGCGATGCTTTCGATACAGGGAGAACTTCGAAGCTAGCAACTCAGACACAGAAGCCGAAGTTCGAAAACTGAGCGAAGCCTTTAAAGATGTTCGATCAAAGCCTGCCTCTCGGAGTTGAGAGGCTTCGCACTGAACCGAGCTTCGCCAGACACACCCAGAAAAGGTAAAAGAGACTGTCAGCTTCGATCAAAAAGCTGGGTAATAGAAGGTGAAAAACTGCTGCAGAACACTGTAGATACAGCAAAGCAGTACTACTTGCAACAGCAAGAACTAGTACTCCCACCGTGAAGAACACAAGCAACAGAAGAAGCTTCTCCCCAAGAAATAAAATCACCAGCTCGTGCCCAAGGCATTAACTTCCCAAACCGAACAAGATGCAAGCAATAAACTCACCAGAGACCAAGGTTTAAAAGCATCCAACAGATTTGAGCCAAAATAATGCAAGAACAGAGAGGAGCAAAGGCCTGGCGGCGCACACTGGAGAGAGAAACCGAGAGACAAAAGTGACCCAATAGATTTGATTTCAGCACAAAGGGGCTGTCCAAACCCTAGGGATTGGGGTGCTATTTATAGGCAGCCCAACACTAGGAATATTCTACCAGCCCCTTAGGGTTTTTACAGACTCAAGAAATACAGAAAAAGACTCTACTGCCCTTAGGTATTTTTACAGACACAACTGACTGACTGTGGGCCTAGAGTAACAGATGACATATCCTGAAGCTACTCTTCTGGACAGTCGGATACAGAATCAACGGTTGTCAGTTTTACGCCGAAACTGACAAAGCCTCCACCAGCTTTGCACCAGGTACCCGGATTGGGCCGGCCCGACCCCGCAGCTCTCTCAGCCCGGCAATCGCTCACCGCCCATGTACCTGAGTCAGTCCTGGTCAACAGCCCAGTGGGTCTTCTACTGCTTCTGGCCCATGCACCCGGATTGGGCCAGCCCGACTTCGCAGCCTCCTCTGCCCGACAGTCGCTCGCTGCCCGTGTACCTGAGTCACACGCGGCCCATGAAACAGCAGATCTCTTCTCTTCTTCAGTCCTCGTTGACTATCGTTGACAATGACTCATCACTTCTAGAGCCATGAGGCCCACGCTATTCAGCATGGCTCCTCAGCCGACGAAAACTTTCTGTTTTCTTGTAGTGCCTACCCTAGAGTGCTCTGTTACTAATGCATGTTGGCCAAACTATCCAATTTGAAAAAACTAATTACTTATTTTTGCCAGTCGTTGTACATATTGAAGCAAAATCATAAATGGAAATACGAGCATGTTGGTGCAAAGATAAAAAAAAAAGACCTGCAAAGTGTTGTTTGGCTGCAGCTGATTGCCATAATGGTGTGATTGGCTAGATTGCACCCCACCCATAACGGCTGTCAAAAGATAGCTCATTTGGATTAACTTCTTCCTGGAGGGTATAAAATAAAAATGAACTGTATTGTCAAGAATCTTAAACCAATTTACATATTTAACAACCAAGCATAGATAATATTTACTACCATAAGATCAACAACATCATGCGCCCTGACATGAGTACCAAGGTTTGAGGCAGTTGAAGAAGATGAATGAAAAGAATCCTTCTGACTTACGTCAGATGATACCAGTAAAGAATCCTTAGATACCAGGTGAACAAATGCTAGATGTAAGGACTAAGGAGACACCTTGTGGGCATATTGATTTGATATGGACTCCATATTTGTATCTTTACTTCCTTTTTTTGGGGGAGGACCGACCACGTTGCTTTTTTGTTGGGGCCCCTTCTGATGAGCCAGCCTGCATGTGGGCTGTGGCTGTCACCATTTGCAATAGCACGTTCAGATGGTGCAAGTTTCTGCTCCAATTCACGGCACATATTATCATCAAGAAGGATCCTTTTTATGTCGCTTATTAGTCTTAATGCATGCTGATACTCATCTGATGACATTCCAATCTCAACAAGACGGAGGCACTGCAATGAAACATAATCATAACCGTTAGAAAATCAAGCACGGGATCAAACACAAGAGACACGAGATTTAACGTGGAAAACATTTGTGGAAAAAATCATAGGAGGTGCCAGTCGGCAAAACTCACTGTATGAGGAGAAGTTTACAAAAACGTAGGGGATCACAATGACTAACCCAATTCCCTCTACAGCATATAGGAGATATTTATAGGGTAGACTAAATGGACCTAGGCATATTTGGGCTCAATGGGCCTAGACTAGCTGGGCCCAATCTAAATTCGGATCAGAATATAACAAACTCTACCTTGAGATGAATTCTCTCTTGTAGCAAATGAAATAATCATCAATGAACTCCTTTCAACAATAAGTATTATCAGCACCAAAAGGCATTGAGACTCAAACTGCAACACCAACCAAGCTTGCGTATAACTCAAACTTAGTCACTGGAACTGCCTTGGTCATCATGTCTGTGGGATTATCACGAGTGCTCATCTTGCATAATTTAACATCACCTTGAGCAATGACATCTCGAATATAATGATACTTCACATCAATATGTTTTGTCCTCTCATGATACATCTGATCTTTAGTGAGACAAATAGCACTTTGACTATCACAGAAATTAGTGATGCAAAAAACACTCCCACAAAGCTCAGCATACAAACCTCTCGACTAAGTAGCTTCTTTACATGCTTTAGAAATAATCATATACTCAGCTTCAGTGGTAGACAACGCCATTGTAGTCTGTAAATTTGCTTTCCAACTAACAGCACAACCACCAATGGTGAAAACATAACCTGTGAGTGATCTCCTTTTATCCAAATCACCGGCATAATCAAAATCAACATAAACAATAAGTCCATCTCTAGATTTATCAAACTATAAACGAGCACTAGAAGTACCACGCAGATATCTGAAATCAACTAAACAACTTTCCAATGCTCTTTACCAGGATTAGGCATATATCTACTAACAACACTTACAGCATGAGACAAATCAGGTCAAGAGCAGATCATGGCATACATAAGAGAACCAACTACACTAGAGTATTGAATTCTAGACATATAATCAATGTCATCACTTGACTCTAGACATAAAGCTGAAGATAACTTAAAATGTGGAGCCAATCGAGTACTCACAGGTTTTGCATCATGCATATTAAAACGATGAAGAACCTTTTCAATGTAACCTCGCTGACCGAGAAAATTTTTACCAGATTCTCTCTCTAGTAATTTCCATACCAAGAATTTTCTTGGCTGCTCCTAAATCCTTCATCTCAAATTCTTTACTCAATTGTGCTTTCAACTTAGCTACTTATGATTTATCTTTTATAGCAATTAACATATCATCAACATAGAGCAACAGATAAATGAACGATCTACCAACAGGCTTCAAATAGACACAACTGTCATAATTTGACCGCTTAAAACCATGAGAGGGCATAAAAGAATCAAACTTCTTGTACCATTGTCTAGGGGATTGTTTCAAACCATAAAGAGATTTCTTTAACTTACAGACCAGGTGCTCTTTTATAGGAAAAACAAAACCTTCAGGTTGGTCCATATAGATGTCTACTTCTAAATTTCCATGTAAAAATGCAGTTTTAACATCCAATTGCTCAAGTTCATAATCATGCATAGCAACAATACTCAACAGGGTACGAATTGAGCTATGCTTCACAATGGGAGAAAAGACATCATTATAATCAATACATGGAATTTGGTTGTAACTTTTGGCAACCAACCTTGCCTTGTATCTTGCAGGCTCACTATGAGTGATATATTCCTTTCTTTTGAAAATCCATTTACAACGGACAATCTTCTTCTATTTATTCAGTTTTACTAAATCCTAAGCACCATTCTTTTCAAGTGACTCCATCTCATCTTGTATTGATGTCATCCAATTCTTATAATCAGAAGCGGAAATAGCCTCAGAATAATTTGAAGGTTCTGCATTACCGTCAATCTATTCTGCAACATTTAAATCATAAGAAAAAATATTGCACTCTTCAATAAATCTTTTAGGTGAATTAATTGTTCTTCGAGGTCTGTCAATGGCAATAGACTGTTGTGGAGGCTGAACAACAGGAGATAAAGGCTCAATAACAGGTGCATCTTGAATATCAACATCTGGTGAATTTTCTACATCAACAATGTGCTCCACCTGCACACTTATTTTCTCTTGAACTTCATTGGGAACAGTAGGAGGATAGTCATAAAACATGAAAGATTCATTAAATATAACATTCCTACTGATGATGACCTTTGAATTCTGAGGATCCCATAATTTATAACTTTTAACACCAAATTGATAACGAAGAAATTTGCATTTAACCACTCTAGACTCTAGTTTCCCATTATCAACATGAGCATAAGTAGTTGTGAATAATCAATAGAAGAACTGGGTCATACCTCAATTGGAGTTTTCATATCAATGGAAAGGGAGGGTGACATGTTAATAAGGTAGCAAGCACTGGAAGTGGCTTCAGCCCAAAAAATGCATATTCAAGCGTGCATGTAACAACATATAACGGGCCTTTGAGATGATAGTCCTATTCATGCGCTCAGCTACACCATTTTGTTGAGAAGTACCAGGAATAGTGTAGTGTCTGACGATGCCTTCAGACTTACAATATTTCTTAAATTCATTAGAACAAAATTTTGTCCCATTATCAGTATGTTGTACTTTTACCTTTTTCAGTTTGTTGTTCAACCATAACCTTTCACTCTTTAAATGCTGAAAAGGCAGCCTATTAGTGCTTCAAGAAATACGCCCACAATTTTCTAGAATATTCATCAATAATTGTTAGCATATAACGAGTACCTCCTAAAGATCTCTTACGCGAAGGGCCCCATAAATCAGATTGAACATAATCAAGAATACCTTTTGTGGTATGAACAGAAGTATTAAATTTCACTACCACAAAAATGGTCTTTACTGACGCAGCTTTAGTGACGGACAAAAGACGCACGTCAGTAATACACTTTTAGTACGGGTTGTTTCACATGCATCAGTAACGCTGCCTTATTAGTGACGGGTCGTGGTATGACCGTTCACTAAAGAAGAGCACCCACATTAGTGACAGGTCATGGTATGACCCATCACTAAAGAAAGGCCCTATAATGACGTGTTATATTTCCACCCATCACTAAAGAAATTTATCACCTGTCACTGATGACTCTCACTAATAAATAGGCAGAGCACGAAGTGAATCATCACACTTTCATTTCGCGCAACCCTAACCCTATACTCCCGTCGTCGCGTCACCTTCATCGTGTTCATCGTAGCTCTGTCACCCGTGCCCTTTGCACCTCAGTTGCATTCTCATTCTCGTAAGTTTTTTCATGCTTACTATTAAATTTCAGTTTATAAAATCATTTATCTGAAATTTGTGAATTAGGGTATGGCAAAGATTCCAAACGATCTACAAGTACCAATATATGTTCTTGATAGTTGCTTAATAAATATCAATCATCTAGTTCACGATGAGCGTCACCAGGTTTAGTTATATTTTTTTGTACATTGCATGTCTTGTTTATTGTGTTAACAAACTAAAGCACATATGTTACTATTGTAGTATTTATCTAAAAGATTTTGAGAGATCAATAACATTCGTGCTGGCGACACCCTTAAAATAATGACAAGAGATGGGTGCATGACTAAGGTTGAGGTTGTGAGCTGTGGGGCGGCGCTACAATATACCTCCACAAAGGGTGGCCTGAATTTAGCCGAATAGGTGGCTTAATACAATGGGACTATTTGGTAATAACAATGATACATGCTCCCATTGACTGTTATGGCAAAATTCTACACTAACTTTAGTGATGAGAAGACTCCAATGGCCATCAAAGTGGAGGACAACGACGATAGTGGTATACATAGAGAAGCGACATTACGACACATGCACATATTTTGTTTATGTTCTTATCATGGTTTCTTATAATGTCAGGGGAAGGTCCTAGCAATGTTGCAGACAAGAAGGGGAAGGGGAGGGTCCAACCAAATGGACCAATTGAAGCACATATGTTATTTTTACAATCCAACAGATGTAACTCCAGCAAGAAAGACTCTCCTATAAGACATCTCAACAAGTTTATCCTCCGAGAGTCGGTTATATATCTACATAATAAATAACACGATAATCAACAAGAAGTCGGTGGTAAGTTATTTGCACGTGTAGTTGGTCTACACAAATAGCCTTCTCCAATATATTTGTTTAAAATTTATTTTATCGTACTTTTTAAGGTAGTACTATGAAAAGTATATCACACCTCACCTACACCACCAGACCACCGAGATTCAGGTGGCAGTAGCAAGGTCTGATGCAGTCCCAATTGTGGTGCATAAAGTGACAGATGGATGGTGCTATCTAACTAAAGGTTTTGGGCAATTTCTTAGTGACAACTCGTTAGAAGTTGGCACAATGTGTGTCTTCCATTTCAACATTGTTACTAATGGCATTGAGGTTGTGATGTATGTACTGTAAACCTGGGGTATGATGCAATATTAGGTTATAAATCTTTTGTGATGAATTATCTGTATTCTGTGATAAATTGTATGTGATATGTTGGCTGCCAAATCAATCTTTGTTTTAATTTAGGTTGCAGCCTAACAATTGTATGTGATGTGTTTTGGAATGTTGGATATGTTGGCTGTCAAATCCTGGCTTTGATTCAGGTTGCAGCCTAAAAACTATTTTTTTTTCAAAATAACCATAACATTAGTGACAGGTAATAATAATCAACCATCACTAAAGGATCGTTTAGTTACGGGTGAAAATTGTTACCTCTCACTAAAGGTTGATCTATACCCGTGAGACTCCCCTACATCATCAGTGATGGGTTTTAGTTATACCCATCACTAAAGGCCCCTACATTATCAGTGACGGATGGTAACTACCACCCATCATTGATGACTCCTCCCGCTTATAAATAGGTGGGTAACCGAAGTGAATCTGTTGATAGCAAAAAATGGCATTAATGGTCAAAATTGTCAAAATGTCAAAATTGGTATTTTTGGTCGAAAATATGCCAAGACCTGGCACAGGCCGGTCTGACCGAAGTGGTACCTTCGGTCTGACCGGACCCACTTCAGTCTAACCGGCCACATAAGGCTGGTCTGACTGGGTTTAATCAGAATCTGAGTCAGATTAGTGATTTTGGGGTATTTTTATCCCTAATTAGATTTTAACAACTTGGACTCATATCTAACTCAAAATAGACCCCAGTCACGTCATGACCAACCTCTATAAATAGAGGCAAGGCCGATTCAAGGGCTCTCCCCCCCCCAAAAACCCTAATAGATCCAATCTACTATTTACCTTGAATCGCGTTTACATTCAATCTACTTTCCTTGCCCTATGATTAGCTAAGTAACGTCCATCTTTGCTAGTTTGCGCTGTAAACCTCCTATCCGTCGCGTCGTAATCATGGTAGGTCCTTGTTTATTTGCTTGTGAATCATCTGTTTCATCCACGTAATGGATTTCTATTGTTTTATCGGTTTTTACCGGTGATTCGGTCTCTTGGTCGAATTGCCTTTGGTTTCTTGGTGTTTTTGCAGTGTTTTATCCCTCCCATCTTCGCAAAGAACTCTTGTTACAATTTTTCCACGGCCAAACGGTCGCTGGAGACTCTAGGCGTTCTTATCTGGCATTATCGGTCTGACCGACGTTGTCTGGTCGGTCTGACTGGCGTGTGTCGTATTCGTCATCAGGCGTGCCGGCAACGCGAGGCGATGACTCCTCGCCACTTCAGTCTGACCGATGCGTCCCTATCATTCTGACCGGCGTGTGCCATATCTGTCACCCCCGTGCCAGCAAGCGTGAAATAGGCACCATCAGCCTGTTCGTTCTAACCGACAATGGGCATTCGGTCTTACCGAGCCATGCCGGCACTCGACGATCAATTCTAGTATGTAATGAAGACATCAATTCTAGTTCTTCCTTTTCAACAGTAATATGAACGGCATGTTTCAAATCACTTAATGGTTCAATAGTAACATGTTAATTCAATAGTTCTGGCATGGATATAAGTGAAGCATCACATAACTCATCTTTATCACAAGGAATAGCATCAAGATCATATTTTGACAAAGGAATTTCAGAAATAGTTTCCACTAATGTTTGTTTTAAATTAGCATGATAAGTGGACAAATGTGATTCAGAATAAGCATATTCACCTTGGTTCATCTCATTATTACCTTTTGCAGCCTCAAAAACTAATGGGTCGTCTACCTTCTCAGGTGATGGAATCAACACAGTAACTGTCTTGTTTTCCTTATTTAGGCTTGTGCTATGTATATCTTGCAAAACTTTAGTAATAGGAGGCACAAGAGATTGCTGAATCTTTGATTTCATATCATCTTTGTGTAACAAAATTGGAGATTCAGAATCTTCATCGTCAAATAATTCACATTGCTCTTGCTTTCTACCATTACACAACCACTCACACAAAATCTGACTCTCAACATTGCAAGCAAGCAAAAACAAGTGGTCTAAATGATTATATGTGGTATTAGCCAGCAAAACTTGTATTTCTAAATTAAGCCCTTTCAAAAATCTAGTCATTGTTTTTTCATAGCATTCTTCTAAACCACTGTACAGGATGTAGATTTTAAATTCATGGTAGTACTCTCTAATGGTTCTATTAGCTTGTTTAAATTTTTCTAATTTCTCACGAAGAGCACGCTTGTAATAAGAAAACACAAATCCCCTTCTCATCATTATTTTGCATTCATGCCAAGTTTCAGGTTTGTTGTCTGTATATGTCCACCAAAAAGATGCAGAACCAGTAAATATTTTGCTAGCAGCCCTAATCATTTGAGTATTAGAAAAATCATATTTATCAAATTCTTTATCTACTGCTAACTCTCAATTGACATACGCTTCAGAATCAAACTTACCTTCAAACAAAGGTAGAGATGATTCTACCTTCACTAGATAATATTTCAATATACCACATCCTTCATGTTTAGCACTCTCCATGTTGTGGCAAATCTGACTAGGAAGTTGTATCTGAGCATGATCATCTTTTATCTCCTTGCGCAATCCTATCATAATTAGTAGTGAACAAGAAGCATACACAAGAATATGCACATTCCTATCAACTACTACGTTATGGAGGCTAAAAGGTCACACACACTCAAGCTTTTTATCAAGCTCTTACAAGTTCTTACCAAGCAAGACAGGTGATGATGGCACCCGCAAACACAAACAACTTCTGGAGAAAGGTGTATCAATGCTTTGCTGCTAGCCCTGTAGAGTAATAGCCGAGTATGTGGAGCTATAGGTGGGAAAAGACACTAACAAAGGAAATACTAGAACCACATTAGTCAATGTAAGTTGAATAATCGTTCAAAGTCGGTATTGTGCTGGTCCTAGGATAGAACATACTAGAGACATGAGCCTAGACACAAATGATACCACCAAACCGACAAAGGTAGAACTAGCTTTCCTCTTTCTCCACTTCTTTTTTCTTCTCCTTTTTTATTCTATTGTCTTTTTTTTGCTGTGGATTTTTTAAGTACCTTCTGCCTTTTTTGAACAGAACAGGAAATGAATTAGTATACACAAAATTTCATTGTAGTACTTCCAAATTTTGTACGGTCTAAAACAGAATGTAAACGACCGAATTTGAAGATGACCCTAAAAGTAAACTTGAAGATCTCGCTGTTAAACTTCTAAAAAGTGTCTAAACTATTCAATCCGAGTTCGCATGTACGAGATATGACAGTTTTATTAACATTTGCACAGCCTGCCCGAATCCAATCTTGAATTCCAATAAACCAAAACTGACTCAAATTTGATCTATACTCGAAAACTAAGGGATAAACAACAGATCCAACACGGTGGTAAAAAGGTGGCAAGAACTTGAAACTCTAAATGAACTATACACTAAGACCAGCAACTTGACACAACGATGCAACCAAAAAACTCAACAAACCCTTACTAAGCAGTACTAGTAAAAGGCTCAAAGTGTTTTGGAATACGGGACTGATCTAATCTACTATATATTTTTGCCTTTTTGGACTGTAGGAAAAAAATTATGGTAAAAAATAGGGAGTCTCTCACCGATCAACCTTGCTCTTAATACCACTTGATGAGGTCAGGGTGTCCCGATCTTTCGATGAGAGGATAAGATAAGTTCGATTAGGAGATGATGTTGATGATCCGACTACAACTGTATGAGACGTTTGTGTTGCGTCTTAGCGATCGATACACCAACTTCAGAGGTTGTCGTGTCCTTGCGGCAGCACGATCAATCAAACCACGAGGGTATTTGTTCCTGCAAGCAGTTGAACAACAAGCAAGAACAAGATAAACAAGCAACTCAGATTGATAACAAGGTGGAGTTCTGTAACGTGTATCCAGCAAACTAGACGATCATGGGATTACACGGCAAAGTAGCAAGGTAAACTTTTATCTAAACAAAACTCAGTCTATAAGTGGCGGCCAGGGGGTATTTATAAGACTAGGGACGTGTGGAGGTCGGCCAAAGGGAGCCCTAGATGAATACAACTCGGTTACAAGGCTCGTGGGCTTAAACGGTTTGGACTGGAAAAGGAACCCGCATTGTTTTGATGATTGCAATCTCCTTGGATGGAATCTGGAGGTGTGGCTGGATCGGTTGGAAAGAGAACTTCTCAATCTTTCCAAAACGTCCAAGATCATCCAAATTGGATCTTCCATGTAAATGTTATGCATGTTTTAATCTGGTGTTGTCCCTGCAGTCCGAGTCTGAGTCCAAGACGTGTAAAACATTATCTCCACATTCTCTTAGCACAAAAGTAACGTCCCAAACTGGTATACTATCTTTGGAAGGCCTTGACTTGGTCCCCAATCAACTTCAATGATGTTTCGTTTCCTTGATGTGCTCTCAATATATCGCTTGATCCATGTAAGTATTTCTGTAATTGAATAGCAACACATTTCATGGTGTAGCATATATGGTTCAAATAAATAAATTGTAAATCTAATATAGAATGTATGTACCTTGGGTTGTTTATTATAATGCATAAGCATGGTCATATCTTAGCCGATGATGTCCTCATCAGGCTTGTTCCAGTCAGATAAGCGCAACCCAATCATTGTGGCAGGGAATGCAGATAGGTGCTCGCACCTGACATATGCTGCCACCACTGCACCATGCTATGTCACAATCATCATCGATGTGAACTTCGTGCTCACTTGTGTGGTGTGGCTGCAACTCTACCAGTGCCGCTAGCCGTGACACACCACACGAGGAAGGGCAGGGTAGAGGCAATGCAACATTGCGAGGAAGGGTGACCATCTCGCGAGTGTCGAGGGAAATGAGTCTGACTGTGCACAGGAGTAAGATAGGCAATATAAAAAATTGTGCTTGTAGGTAGGTCTGTTTGCACTCCCGTGAGAAATGTTGAATAGTAATAGCATAGCAATAAATACATGAATTATAATGGCATGAATCAAAACTCAAAGAATAACGGTGACACATAAGCAATTAAATGTTTCTTTTTTACGACTTTGCCACTTTTGGCATCGGCAAACTGCTCGCCAACACAAAACTACTTACTCTTTTATAATGTAGGATTAAAAAATATTAGATTGAATTATATGTATTTTAAAAACACAGAAATACGAAAGTGGTGTTTTTGGATTGTTAGTATAAAATAAAACACATGAATTTTAAATGATTTTAGTTTATGAAAGAGAGAGAAACAAAGAGAGTGCATTGGACTTTTAAGGGCGAGTTTGATAGCCTAAGATCCTAACATATTTCATGTGTATAAGTCAGGATCTTAGGCTTTCAAATTAGCCCTAAAAAGAAAATAAAAACAAGAGGTATAAGATTGATGTTTTTTTATCAAACAAGGGCATAGGAAAATAATCCATATGAATTTTGCTATCATATTACTTTATTCCAAATGATCTCTTATGAATTTTTTTAAAAGAATTTAAATCCCCTGTAAATCTTATGAAATTCCTTTGATTCAATTCTCAAATCAGCTCGTCGACACCCCTACGCACCCATCTCGTCTCGCCCGCACTACAGCACTAACGCCCTTGCACGCCCGCCCTAGCTCGCTCGTGCCCCAATGCGCTTGCCCTGGTTCACCATACCCAACTCGCCCTTGCCATGCATGCCTGACTCGCTCTGTGCCCAAATCGCTCGTGCCCCCACGTCCCGTGCCCTAGTGCCCCATGTGGTGTCGCCCTCTCCCCTATGTCCAAACAAAAGCATGCAGACGACATGTTGGTAGCAGCCAAACGGTAGTCGAGAGGGCATAGATCTGTGGGCTGGTGGTTACTTGGCGCACAGAAGAGAAAAAAGAGAGAAGATGACAAGCTAATTAGACATTCCTGCATTCCTTGCCACGTCGGCATCTCTTGTCATATGAATAGACAGATAAGCAAAACCACCGTCTCAAACCGCTTCGAGGGGTTGTTTATCTGATATAAGATAGTTTGAGTGGTTAAGAATCTGGTTTTGTAGTTTAGGAACACTTTCATCTATAATTATATATTTGAGGGGATAAACTAGACTTTTTTCAAAAAAAAAATACAAACAAGAGGTATAAGCTATGAGTTTTTTATCAAACAAGGGCATATGAAAATAATCCATATGAATTTTGCTATCATATTCCTTTATTCCAAATAACCTCTTATGAAATTCTTAAAAGGATTTTAATCCCCTATAAATCTCATGAAATTCCCTCGATTCAAAAGGAGCCATAATCTGCTATTGGTGGGCCAATTAGTGATAAAAAAACAAAACGACAGCACAACAAACTACCAGTCAACCGGTTAGACGAAGCTAACCAAGCAAGCTAACCGGTTAGACCGTTTGTCACTAATCGCTTGGCCTAGAAACCACCGTTATCCAACTATTAAGCACATATTTGTTAATCTGACCACACGTAGCACACATCGATGTCGTAATTTTTGTATGTATAACACGTAAAGAAAAGGAGTTTTGTACGTACATAGTCGGCCTTTGACCGGCGTGTAACCGAGCCTCTCTGACAAGTATATATGAAAGTTTCTATTCTCATCCTTTCTGCACAATGGCGCTAAGCATTCTTTGCATACAAGAAGGCATTTATGTACGTGAAAATTGGCAAGTCAAGTACCAGAGAGTAGAATGATCTCAAAACCTGGTTAATGCTCTCTCGCAATGCAATGATCCCAAAACCTGGTTACGGCAGTGATACCAATTAATTTTGCCTTACCAATGATGATTTCTCATGGCTGAAATGATGTAAACCATTCATTCTTTCTCGGCTATAACGACGAAAACATCCTTGGCCGACCATCTCCGCCTTGAAACTTTGTCCGGAGGATTGATGATTGCACGCTCAGCATCCTCAAGACGGTAGCCAATGACAATCTCTTTCCTCACCCTAGCACGTAGCATCACCTCGAAGAAATTTAGTTCCTCTTCTTCTCCAAGGTACAGATCGGATGGTCGTATTTGCATTTCGTTCCCCTGCAAGGCAAGTTCAGTTGCAGACCATACATTGGTGATTGGTCAGGGAGGAACCTGAGAACACATCTGACAACAGACATTTGGACTAGAGAAGCATGGAACACGACGACATCTTTGCACGATAACAAACTCATTTGAAGTTAATCAGTGGCAAACCTTGCCTATTTCAGAAGCAGTGCTCTATAGACTATATAGGTAAACTCAACCAAATGGCCTATTGTAATGTTAAGTCAGACCCCTAGTAATTTATTTGAAGAATGGAATATAATTAAATGTTGACAGCTTCAACGTCATTTGCATATATGTTTGTGAAAAAAAACAAGTGATCAGACTGATATAGCTCCTCCATGGAGCCATTGAATCTGAGAATCATACCTGCTCACCAAATAGCTCCTCCAAGACATCATTGATTTGTCGATCTTCTGCCACCATTGCCAATGCCATGCTCACTAGTTCATTTGATAGAACGCAGTCACTGGTTTTTGACATTGTCAGTAATTTTTTTGTCCTAGGGTCCAGAATCTCACTGATTATGACAGATTTATCAGATGTTTGTTGCATCTCCCCAATCCAAGAACCTTCAGATAAGCTTCCTCGAGGAACATGTGAAACCATCCCTTCCCTGAATGGAAGTCGCTTTGCCTGCCATAGTTATAACCTATAAGTGGGAGCCAGTAATCTTTATTTAAATGCAAACAATATAGTATAGCATTGGGAAATACAATTGAGAAATCAAAACAACACATGATCTAAGGCAACTGCATGTGAACAGAGATGCAATCTAAAGCAACACTGGGTAAAATCCAAATCAGAAGAGCAGTTTGAATTATTTCCCATTCCTAGAAAGAACCTGGATATCCCTGATCAGCAATAGCGTTGCAAGGGACCTTGAATCAGCCTGGATCGCTGAATCTTCAACAGACTCATCTGCCAGAATCAAGATCTGTGGGTTGCATTTAAGCATCAATCAGAGGAAAGAAGCAAATATGTACTTGACACTCGACAGAAGGTTCAACAGTACTTTTCTCTGCAGGAATACAATCTTATGTTGTCAGAACTTACAGAATCAAATGATTCTAAAGGGAGACTCTCCAAGTGACGGCGAATAACAGCATTTCCTTCACGATGAACCAAAGTAATATTTTCTAGACGACTGAAGTCCAGGCCCCCGTCAATCAGCTTTCTTTCTCTATCCATCTCAGGAACATCGTTGAACATCCACAAGTCTGACCCTGGCGCTACAAAAGCATCCAGTACCTAAATATCTGAAACCAAGTCACACTATGTTGCTCCAGATAATAATTAAATGCATTATGTGTTCATTGAAATAAAAAAATGTGTTGCTATATAAACATAATTGATAATTCTCATCTCATCAAATGGAGATCATGAGATGAAACCCAATCAATCTTGGGTTTCAACTCTAGCCTACTCCAATTTGCTTGGGATTGAAAGGCTTTGAAGAAGAAGACGATACAAACACAATTCTCATGGTATTTACATTTTAAATGGCAGATGCACATTCAGTACAAAAGGGTTTAGATATATCTTTTTTAATACTAAATGCAAAAGCTAAAAAAATGTTCAACCAATTTGAGTGAACAAACACAGCACAAGTACAGATGAAGGCTTAAGTTATCGTAGTCATTTCCTATATATGCAGAAACCATGCAAAACAAGCCAGAGATGGTCACAAAACTAGAGCTGGCCATGAATGTGTATAGCCCATGGTCAATTGCCAGTCCAAACTGCCTACCAGAATTGGGTGGCAGGATAAAACACTAAGACAGGTAGAAACCACAGGATAAAATAAGAAACTTCAGGTCTGTTTTCCAAAAGCGATGGCAAGGCTACATCTTTAAGGAGCTAGGATCTTGTGTGCCTTGTTCCACCAACTAGGCTGCCTTGTTCCAAAAGCGATGGCAAGGCTACATCTTTAAGGAGCTAGGATCTTGCGATGACATAGGCGAAGTTAAGCACAGGACGAAATACTATATCTTTTCATAATTTTGACATTGGCAAATTTAGCCTCCAAAACCTTGACAGTTATAGAAATAGGAATATTCCAAAATAGAGGATACAAATGCCAGTTTGGATCTATCATCAAGTTACCATTATCATATCTTCCATATCACGCCGCCAACCACAAAACAATATTCTTTCCGGAGACTTGGGAACAACAAAACCTTTTGGCAGACAACCTCTCCTAACCTGCATGATTTTACAAAAAAAAAAGGAATATTAGGAGCTTCAAGGAAAGTCTTAACACAAGCATATCATCTATATCCTGTCACCATCCACAAAGAAGAATCTTCTGAGGATTTCTTTCATGGTGAACAGTGTTTATGTAAACAGTTTCTTTAACCTGAATAATAAAATTGATTTTGTTTTTGTAAGCTTCATTATAGGATGTTGGAACTTCCCTAAGAAGTTAACTAGTTCTTGTAGTTATAGCGTGTAATAACAAAAGCCTAACAAGTGCCATCTGTCAGGCATAAAATTGCCTCATGCAATTGTGTTTTCTGGTGCTTAACAAGCACAGTGGGAAGACAGGAAGTACATTTTTGAATTGCAAAAGCAGTCTAGTTCTAGTTGGGCAGAAGCAAAAAAATCTATCGACTGAGCCACTGAGGTGTGTTTCTCTGCAGTTATGGAGTACAAGAGCCTAATGATAAAAAATTTACAAGAGAAGAATTCCTAATAGATACATAAGAATTCATGTGAAATTTATAGAAAATTTTGAAGCAGTTCATGTGAAGGTAGGGTTATTGTTAGGATATGCCAAATGTTTTTGACAAATGTATCGATAAAAGATGCCAAACAGTCAAAGAGTGGATAGAGCAATAATGTCAACCAAGACAAGTTTACTTCATGAAATACAATGAGTAGGCTAACATATACAAGGGCTGATGTAGATATCTAAGGACCAATACTGTACAACGATTAGTCAAATATTTAGACATGGCATGATTCAACATTAGTAATCCAGTATTGACATTGTAGAGCCGGAAAAGGAAAAAAATCTCCTGATAGATGGTAGCAAAAGAAAATAAAGCCTCAGATCTTTTAATTTTTACAGATAAATGAATTACCTTGGGTAATGGAGCTGGGGCATATGTGTCATCATCTTCCGCAATTACTAACACCTCATCACCCTCTTGCAAGACATAACAATCATCAGGATTTAAGATAATCTTGCCCCCATAAGATGCCACCTTTATGCCACATGGAATGGCATCAGGAAAGCTAATGAGGACATCTTCAAATTGCATACCATCCAATTGAGGCCATCTTTTAATATAGAACTCACAGTTCTCAAAGCCAAGGATATCTTCCCATATCTGTTTATGCATCTCAATTATTTTTTAAAGAAATGCATTAAATTAGTAAATAGGCAGTCTATGTATTTAGGAAACTATATCCAATACTCAGCCAGCCACGTAATTGCAATAAACATTCTGTACAAAAGGTATTTCCCCTGTCCCACAAAGACTTTATTTTTAGCATGAAATTTTGTCCCACAAAGACTTTATTTTTAGCATGAAATTTTGTCCCACAAAGACTTGATTTTTTGCATGTTTCTGTCAGTTAATGTGTACCCAATTAGTGGGCTCCGCCGCTCCAGTTAACCAAGTGACACCACCCAATCAGTTTGCCTTGAAATTAGAGCTAACAGGACCTAAGTCATTTCTCCATACTAGTAATTTGTCTAAGAATTGCTAAAAACAAAAGGTCTTTGTAGGATGGATGGTGGATGGAGCAATATTTAAGCGTGCATTGTTGTGCATGTAGAACAAGAAGCTAGGCTAGTTTCAAGAAATATGCAGTGCCAGGCTAAAAAAGGAAGCACAAGAATGAAATACATAAGTCAACTAGTGGCAATGCAAACAAGAGCACATCTATAAAATGGATTAAATTGTGTTGACATGGTAGCATATGGTCATCCATAATCAAGCGATTATTATAAGTGTGTGAAAAGTTTCAGAAAGTAAACATATTTTGTAATAAAATGGTTTTCGAGATGCGCATGACATGAGATTCCACAATAAAAACAATAAGTAGAATAAAAAAGGAATGTTCGATAGGAGTTTCCCTTGAAGTAGGAATCATTCAGAAACAATTCTAGTTTCATCAAAAATAACATTGTTCAGAAATTACTGTTGGTTAGAAGAGACCTGAGCAAGGCCTGGCTGACGTGCACATTGTATCATCAAACGACCTATCACATCATGTGTGACAACAGTTTCCACAAGGTCTCCACCAACAAGTTTGACAAGAACCTCATTGTCAAGATCGCTAAGTTCAACAACTATGTGACCTCTTAGTCCTTCTTTGACCCCAGTTAAACTCAAAACTGTTCGTAAAGCTCGTGCATCACTCTAGAAAAGGAGCACCAGTGTAAGGGAGAGCTTCACCTTCATGTATAATGCTATAACTTAATTAGCACAATGTACCTGGTCAGCATTTCCTTCTTCAGCTAAAACCACAATTGCACGCGCCTTAGAAACTGAGACCTTGTGCATGAAGGCAGATTCAGTTCAAGAAACAGGTGAATACTGAATATAAATGTAAGTAAAGTAATAGCAAGGAATTAAATTAACATCAAGCTCATCCTATTGCTTGCTTCCAACAGACCATATTGCATATTAACACAATTACAAAGGTCAGAAGATCAGATCAGAGGAAAAGCATGTCTTAACTCTTAACTCTTAAAATCGGTACATCAAAATGTTTACCTTTTTCAAGTCAGCTAGAATCAGAGGGCTTCCACTTCTACATATTATAGCTGTTCCTTTCAAGTCAAACTCCATTTTAGCAATGTCTGCTTCCATTTCCTCTTTGTCTCTCTCAGCCATCAGTACTATGGTCCCTCCTCCCAAACTTTCATTAGCAATAGCAATTTGGTTCAGCAACGAACCCTGTTGCCACAAAAGGAAATATGTTAGACACTTAGACTACAGTAATCTGGGGAGGCACAGCTTGTGCTTAGATAATAAATTGATCTGCAACAGAATAGATATATAAAATATGCATATTAAAGCTAAATACCAGTATCTAGCACCTACTTTACTCATGTGGGAATAACATTGAAGCAAGCTGACAGATTGTAACACTAACACATACTACATCTGTATGGCCACTCTCCATTCTGAAATTCCTGCTGTGTTTATACCAAATGAAGCTATGAGCATAGTTATTAAGGCGATAAGGCGAGGCGAGGCACCTGAGGACCGCCTTACCTTTTAAATGGTAAGCCGTAAGGTGAGGCAACGCCTTACAAAACTAAAAAAATATATAGTTAAAATTGCAATAGCACATTTAAAATCCAGTCTAACAACATATTTAAAGCTCAATCCAACAGCCCATTTATATAAGTCCAGTCCAACAACCCATTTAAAGTCCATCAAATTATTTTTCCTCTCTAAACCCTAACCATAGAAACTCTCTCCAACCCTACAGGCTACAACTCTCGGACGCCGCATCTTCCCTTCGTCCCTCTTCTCTCTCCCCTCTTCCTCGCCACACCAGTCCTCACCACGTCATGCCGAGCCTCGCCGCACACTGCTCACTCCCGATCCGCCGCCTCTCTCACACGATTGGAAGTATGAGACACCATGGAAACCCTAGTGGTTTTTACTTGGCTTTGTGGGCCACGCGGAGCAAGGTGGTATGCCAAGGTGGCAGGATGCCTTGCCACCCCCACACCACCTTACCATTTAAGCGATGCCTTAACAACTATGGCTATGAGCCATTTTCTCCTCAATAACAAAGTTGGAGCTATATTTAATAGCTATTGGTATAAGATTCATCCCCAAACAACAAGTAACATAACAACAAAGCTAGGCAAAAATAGGGAATTTTGCAACAAAAGGCAGCAGCAGTTGATTGTAATATTACCAACTTGTCGCTCCACCCAAGGACCAGAGTGTGGCTGTGCTCTATGACCTCACTTCTTCCTTTCCTCAATGAATCAAACTTCTCAGAGATGGAATCAGTTACAAGCCCAAGCATCATGGCAAAAACCAGCATCCCACCTATACTAATTGAAACTGAAACCAACTTGTGTCCAAAGCCTTCTGCATTTGCATGGTTGCCTGAATCAGCAACAAAGGTCCATGACAACCAGAGGCAATCTGATAAGGTATCATCAGTTACGCCATAAAGAGCCAAGCCACCAAGACCGATGAGTAACAATGTAGCGATGAGAAGAACCAAGGGTTTAGCATATGGTTGAAGTGATAAAAATATATCAACTCTGTATGCCAACCGCTTGTTTATCGGAACTTCTTCAGAATCTTGTGAACTCCTCAGCTTTAAGAAAAGGTCTATGTACTTGAGAATAACTAATGGTGCGTACAGCATAGAAAGTGAGAGCAGTAATGAAAAATTCTTAAGACTTCTGTTCTGCACAGTACTGTTATTGTTCTGGTATGATAATATGCCAGTGATATCCATGGAGGACTCTGCAATACATGGCTGCAATCTTGTAGTAGCTTCAGCAAGCTGACCCTGGTAGAATCGGCATATAAGTGTACAGTTGTACAGAATTTGCCGAGAAATAAGTTAGAATTTTACCTTCAAATGGTGAACCTGGTCATGTAGCGAGAAGTTACTGCGGAGAAGCGACGAGAAGCAGAGCACAATGGCCTGAAAGCATCATATAATACTCGGTTAAACAACCAGTCAACAAAAGTCAAACACGAAACCCCGCGAGTTTACCCCCTCTCACCGCCACGGATATCATCCCTGGCCATCGGAGGCTGATCGCCGACGCCGCTGACTTGCCTTCACGCACCGGCGCGGCAGTAGGAGCTGTCGCTTTCTCGGGAGCGGGCGTTCGGGCGTCGCCCCGGCGGACTCCAGCATACCGGGGGTCGCAACGACGCGGCGCGGAAGGAGGCGTAGGCGGATGCTGCTGCTGTTGCTGCTCCTGCGGCGGGAGGGGGGAGCGGGAGCGAGTGGTCGGAGGCGACCGGCGGTCGGCGAGGGAGTAAGGCTTGGAGGAGCGGGACGTGGAGGGGAAGGGGGCCCTGGGCGTTCGGGCTCTGGAGGACGGGAGGAAGGGCGGCGCCGGCGGGAACAACCAGTCGCTGGGCGGCGAGGCGTCGGGGTCCAGGGGCATTTTCGGAATTCCGGGACCGGCCGGCGGCGGATTCTGCGGACGAATGCGACGGAAATGGGATGTCTGCTTCGTTTGATGGTTGTTCGTGAAGCGATTCCACATTTCCACGCCGTCTTCTTCGACTTGCTTCGCTTTTCCTCCCTGAAATGGGCCTCGAGTTGAGGAAATCGCGTTTGACCTGGACATGAATCAAGGCCCGTTTTCATGATAGTGGAGAAAAAAAATAAAAAAATTGATAATTTATTTCTAAGACGTGCGGTTTTGATTATGACCTCGTATGAGTCAATGACAGTGGTTCTGGATAACAAAAAGTATAGTATAGTAGTTGAATAAAATCACACATATTCGGAGCTCTCGGCTTCAAAGGAAGCAGAAGAGAAAAAGGATTGCGAGATAGCACAAGGATCTCGGCCAAAAGATAAATATCTCGTGCAATTTGCAATTGTGTAATCATGCGATCTGATGTATTCAATTAAGATCCAATGGTTATATATAAAATCTAAACTTTTTTATTTTTTTTTCATATATAACCGTTCGATCTTAATTGGATGCACCAAATCGTATGATTGCAATGGATATTTTCCTCCGTTGCTCACTGCCATCAATTTATTAACGTCTACTTATCGGGAGTAACTTTTCAAAAACAAGTAATATAAAAATGAATGGCATGACTCGGTGTGCAACGTAAGCTAGATGTGTTTCGTTCGTCTTTTCCAACTGTTTTTTTCTTAAGTAGCAACTTTTTCGTACTACAAAATGAAAGTTGTTGGATCACAACTTCCACGGAATCTCAATTTAATTTTAAACAAAAAATACTCGTCACGCCATTGCAATATACCGATTCATGTAAAATTTGAAAATATCATTTTTAGTAAAATATATAATTCAAAAATGTATAATTTTAATATAAATGTTATACAATTTCATGATTATAACGATTTATATGAAAAATTAAATATTAATAATGTAACAAAAACATCAAAAGCTATAAAAAGAAATTCAAAGCTATTCCAACCAAATATTTTTTTAGCTTTTTCACGATTCACAGTTTATAACGGTTTTTATAATCTACGACTCAATATAAGGCACTAGATTAAGCACAACTTTGATAAAAAGTTCTCAAGGATATGAATGGGTGCATTTGAAGACCTACACCAATGGAGGGAGGTGATATATCGTAGTAGGAAGAATGTGCAAGGATCAAACTTGTTTGGATCCCAAATATTGGAAGAATTAGAATTCATTTCAAATTTAATAAATATTGAATTGTGTGGAATTTAATTGAAATCCAATATTTATGTTTATGTATTCCATAGAATTGAAATACGATAACTAATTCCCAAACCTGTTTGTTTGATCAAATCATGCAATCAATTCCATTAATACAAGAAATATTAACTATAAAAATAAGCTTAATGAAAGACTACATAGTACAATAATTAATTTTGATAAATATAGGAATTTCATTCATTTTTTTCAGAGGAATTGACAGAACTGTGAATTATTGGTTGAATTCTATATCGGATTTGATAATTTCAATTCTATGGTGACCCAAACAACCCACCTTATGAAATTAAAATCTTGTTCTTTAATTCTAAACCCTATACCTAGGATCCAAATATGCCCTTAGGAAAATCCATTTTGGATAATGCACCTGCAATAATAATGATGAAGAGTCTCCAAATCCCGATGGGCTTGACTATTGGAGTCCTAGCGAAGGTTAGGACCTCTTATGTGAGTTTGATTCAACTGTATATTCCTAAAAAATTTGATTTTTGTCGTCAGCTGAAAAGCTGTTGTGAGCTGACAGCTGTTAGAAAGCTGAAAGCTATTTGGCTGAAACAACTTTCAACTGTGGATTATGTAATAAATGTCAGTTATACCCCTAAGGGAATCGAGGGAGAAAGGTGCAAGGGAGAGGGGTCGGGGAGAGAGGTGCGGGGGAGAGGATCTGGGGGGCAGGGGGCACAAATCAGTAGGAATCGGGGGTATACACAGATTCCAAATAACACTACAGGAATCTGCAGATTTTGAGGAATCAATTCTCATTTGGAACACCTTTGGTTCAGATTTCATATTTTTGGACGCGAATCACTTGCCAGAATCAGAACCAAAGGGACCCTTAGAGCATGACCCCTAAATTTTATTCCCTAAATTACGTATAGGGATTATCTTAAACTCCACGTCTTCTTAAAAATTCTATCCCTATAACAATTCCGCTAAAACTTATCCCCTATATCTCTCATATAGGGAATGACCCTAAAAAATATATTCATATACAACTTCGGTCTCCGACAACTTTCGTAAAACTCACCCCTTATATTTTTGAATCCTCTTTTTTATTTAAAATAATAGCTAAATTTCAAATCTAATCACAATATATATAAGTTTATTTAAGAGCACAAGTGAATAAGAATAAAACATAAGCATGTCTGGTATAGATTGTAGTTCAACCCTCAAATATAAAAACTAAATTAAATGATTTGTTTGAATCATTTTCTTATTTTGTGTTTGTAGGAATTTCAATTGTAATTGATAAAATTATGCTAAATGAAGAATAACCAATGCATCGGTAGGAACAAATAGGAATGAGATAGGGAATGGGTTTTGATGCCTACATTTGAGAGATGAGGAGAGAGAAATAGGAATGAGATAGGATAAAGATTGAAATAGAGAATCGCCGGAGTGTAATTTTTACAACAAATACTCTAAATTTAATTATAAGAAAGCAGATAAGACATTTTGGAGATGCTCTTATAACTTAAAAGACACGATAAATAGCCAACACCCGTAATATTATTACGATAAGACTGATATTTCATACTTTGGTCGAGATAGGCAAAAAAACAACCAAAACAATATTATACACGGACAATACAAAACTGTGAACTTATGAAAAACCAATTTCGTTCCATACTTTTTAATTCAGTTGTAACTTTTTTTTAAAAAAAATAAAGCTAAACCAAAAACCACTAAATTTAGCTGCGGCCCAACGTGTAAAAGCCGATGTAAATAAACCAGACTCACCCGACCAGAACGGACCGGCCGGCCACCGCACCTGCTCTGCTCGTCCTCTGCTCTCTCTCGGAGTTGGAGCCGAAACCCTAGAGCAACAGGCGAGTTTCCAAAACCCAACGAGGAGGAGAGGGAGGTAGGTAGGCGCCATGGACGCGATGCGGAAGCAGCTAGACGTGCTCATGGGGGCCAACCGCAACGGCGACGTGCTGGAGGTCAGCCGCAAGTACTTCGACCGCGACGTCTGCCGCCTCTTCCTCGCCGGCCTCTGCCCTCACGACCTCTTCCAGCTCACGGTGCACTCCCCCTCTCTCTATCTACTCACCTCCGTGCACCTTGTCTTCTTCTTTTTGTCTGTGTGGTGATTTTGGTGGGGAACCGCTGGGGCCTGGGGGTTGGGCTGCAGATTAGGTTTCGAGTGGGAATCAACAGAACAGATTATGCTGTTGCGTTGCTGAGAATCAAATTATCTGCTCTAATGTGAGATAATTTGGCGCTGCTATTCTGCCATCTAATCGGCTAATTCATTCATGGCAGAAAATGGATCTTGGGCCTTGCCCCAAAGTTCACTCGCTTCAGCTGCGGAAAGAGTATCCTTCACTTAATGAACTCTTCATCTTTTTTTCTTTTAAAATATTCCCCATACTACTGAATAGCCGTCTTTACCTTCCTGAGCTCTTGGTAGTTATGAAGAAGTAAAATCCAAAGGAACAGAAAACTTCAATAGGGATCTCGAGGACATGATAGAAAGGCTCATTGTGGAGTGTGAGAGGAAAATTCAGAGGGCGCTGAAACGTCTTGATGATGAGGATGCCAAGGCTGCTATTGCAATATCTGTTTCTGAGGTTACTCAGGTATTTATCCAACTATACGCATCAAAGCTCATTTCTCGGTGAGAAATTCAATTGAATTTCTTGCCTTCTTTTTAACATTCGCAGTCAGATGAGGCATTGCAGCTGTCAAAGGAAATCAAGGAAAACATGGAACAAGTTGATACCTATGGTAATGCCATTTATACATATTTTGTCTAATTTGCTGAATACTTCTATTCACAGGGGTCCATTGAGACTGGCAACTATAGGTTGACTGCTTACTGCTCTTTTCAGAGTATCCACTCACTCAATTGGCATAATGTAAAAAATATAATTAATCTTCCAGGCCAAAAATGAGAGCTGCTTTAAATTGTAGAAGCACTTGTAGGCCCTTTTATTTTCATTTTCAAAAGATTAACCAGTGTGGTCTCAAGACATGATTAGCTGTCCAAGACCTCAACTTGTTATAATTGTACATGTACACATGTTGGTATTTGCAATGGTATAGTGCACTGATAAGTGTTAACTTTCTTAAGCTCATTGCTGAACACTCATTCATCAAGTGCAACTGCAACAACAAAATAAGTTCCCTACTTCTATTTTTCTCTCATTCAATTCTTGGGCAGTACTTTTGTTTCGTTTGAATGTGGATAATTTATCCTGATGCAGTCTTAACTAAATTTGGCTATGTGCAAGGGATCTAACATATTATTGGTTTCATACTTAGACCTTAGTAATTACTAGGCATCTTATCATGTAGTATTCTTCATGTTATATGTTGGATGACTGATTTAGTGGTAGTTTAAAACTTAGATTGTAGGTTTTACTATCAATTCCTAATATTTCTATTTAACATGTAGACTATGAAGGAAAAACAGATGATAAAATCAAGACCCTGGAGGTGGTGGAAGAATTAAGATCTAAAAGGGCTGACATGCAGGTATTATTTTGAAGTTCGGATATCCATGTTCTCAACTCTCATAGTAGCTTAATTTATGTATGCCAGCATGTGTAACTAATAGTAAGTAAAGTCTTAAGTTTAATATACATATTGTTTTTCTTTCCTGATTTGTTGCAGGCTACCCTCCTGCTTGATGCCTTTAACAAGGACAGAGCTTCATTACCTCAGTCTACTCCAATGCCTCAAATAGTACTAGTACCAGCCCCTACTCCTGATGCTCGCACTCAAGAAATGATCAATGAAAAGATAAAGAAGGCTGAAGAGCTTGGTATGAAAAGAAATTAACCATTCTACTTTATATGTATGGTAGTATTTTTATAGCATAGAGAAGCAAATGTGATATGTTCATGATTGTCCTTCTGGTAGGTGAGCAAGGGATGGTAGATGAAGCACAGAAAGTTTTGGAAGAGGTAGAAGCTCTGAAAAAGGTATCTAATGCAATGTATACTGACTAATGACTATATTGTATCCATTTTTTCACAGCCCATTGTAGTTGGCAAATGTTAGCCTTTCCTTTGCAGACAGCATAAAGATAGCTATTGATTTTTAGGGCACCCATACTGTCTTTATTTTTCTGAGTTGTACAGACCATGACTAATGTATTTCTTTATTATTACTGTTATTTTATCACCAGTTGGCAGCACGGAAGGAGCCAATTTCAGATTCTACTAAATATACTGCTGCTGACGTTCGAATTGTGAGTTTAACACTACCAAGGGCTACTATTTTTTTTTCTATTTTTTGTTGCATTACTTGTTTACTTCACATAGTGCTATCACTAGCTTTTCCTGCTACAATCAAGGCCAGTAGACTCCACAATGCTTAGCATTGCTCTTAGATCCACTTGGTTTGGTACTAGTTATTTAATGATATTTTTTGCCCAACTCATGTGTGCTAAAGTTTTGTCATAAGCTGTTTTTCTACATGACTTTCTCTGTAACTGCGATGCTGATCAAACATATGCTGATATGCATCTCCTGGACAAGTGGACATATCTTTAAGAAAATGTTTGTGATTTGCATTTTTCAAATTTCTTGTACATTTTGATCAGTTATGCTCTTTTAAGTGAAAATCATATTTTGTCATTAGGAAATTTATGCTTATCATGTTAACTGCTGTTGATATCAAGTGGATGTGTATGGTCCTTTTTTGAAATTAAACTAAGGGTGATAAATTAGTACATTATGGTTTTATCCCATATTACCATTCATAGAAAGGAGATAAAATGAGAAATCTTTGTTGTCAAATCTAATTAGAATATCATAAAGTGTAAGTGGCAGAATTTTTTTCAAGCTTCTAGGAATGTTTTATCAATCCATTTTCATTCCATTTGTACCCCTAGCAAATTCGAACTTTCGTTGAAATTGTCTCTATTAATATATATGAAATACATATATGTGGAGTTCCGGATAATTTCATGTGATTCAGTAAATTGATATGCACTGTTACAGACTCTAGCCCAGCCCATGAACAGTACCCGCGCGGTACTGTTCACGTGAACAGTACCGCCGGGTACTGTGGCCGATTAGGTCTCTGTTAGAGTTATAGATTAGGATTTGTTAGTTACTTAGTTATTCCAATTCAGTTTAGATTTCCTCCTAAAGGATAGTAGATTAGATTAATAGTCTTCAGAGATTAAGGGTCTTGGCCTTATAAAAGGCATGGGTCATAGGCTGTAATAATTATCAATCAAGGAATAAAGGTCTCCCTGGTTAGGGTGAGATTTACCTTGTCAACCTAGCCGGTATCATGCACTTATGCTGCTACAAAAATGATAGGCTGATTCTTAAAGAGAAATTCTGTCCTATGCTGCCATGAAGTGTATGTTCTACAATGCGGCACTGAATTCTACAATATGCCACATGCCACAGCTTAAATCTTTTTTCCTTTTATGCCATCTCCATTACTTGAGCGCTAATCAACTTCTGTTAGGCAGGCTGAGAGCACCCATTTTCCCCTCGAATGAAACTAATATTTACAAACTATCATGTGCATTCCCCATATTTGGATGTTTTCTTGCTTGCAAATTGCAATGCACTTGCTCAAGTAGTTTCTAAATTCTATTACTACTTGTGTGCATCATATTTTTTGTTCTGACGTACTGTCATTGATACATATGTGTTCCAAACTCATTACTTGTACACTTGTAGATGCAATGTTTACAAGTTGCCTAGTCGAACCTAATCGCCATGGGACTGACCAGGCGACTAATTGCAATTAGTCATCGACCAGACTAATTAGTCCATCTAGTCGGTCCTAGGGTTTTAGCTGAAAAGAATTACTCACCTGAGAAGGAGGAGCATCTTGAGTCTTGACGGCTGGACGGTTGGAGGGCTAGATCAGGCACTGGAACACGAGCGCTGTGGACATCTGAGCAGGCCCACTAAAAAACAGAAATCAATCTGGTCACTCTGGTCGCCCAACACACCTAATCGAACGACTAATCGTGACTAGTCTTCGACTAATCGGACGACCAGAAAGTTGGTCGGTCTGATCGCATCGAAGCTCCTAGTCAGATCCAGAGTATCGACCGGGTCGATTAATCGCGATTAATCGGACGATTTGCAGTGTTAGAAAAATCGGTGATCGGTAGTTGATCGGTAGACCATCGAGTAGGGATTAATCGATTAATCGGTCACCCAATTAATCGGTTAACATAATGTATGAGAGTGTTAATAGTTAACTTATATCTAGTTTTAACGCACGAAAATAGTATCATTATCTGATTCTTTTTTTCTTACATTGTTGTATTTCTCATTCTCTTTCTTAGTTAGCTGTGGGCTCTGTGCTTATTTATTAGAAGGATGTGTTGTGTTCTCTCACCTATCTCTATCTCTCACATGCTTTTTCTCACGTCTTGTTCTTGTGCACCCTGTGACTTGTCTTGCCATTTCACTATCTTCCACACCCGTGACTTTCTGCTGCCTTGCCAGTTCTCTCTCTCACTCACTTTCATTGTCTCTCAAATCCATGTCTCCTCTCTCGCTAGATCAGCGAGGACGATGGCGCAGACTGTGCGCTGCGGCGTGGAGCCAGTGAGGGCTACGGTGCGGAGCCGACGAGGGCAACAACGCGGGCTGCAGCATGAAGCCAGCGAGGGCGACGGCACGAGGCCAGCATAGATCCCGCGGCGACGGCACAATTCCGGCGTAGATCTAGGCGGGCAATGCGAGGTTGGCGCGCTCGGCGAGGACGACGCACGCTCAACGCAGATGACGTGTTCGGGGCCGGATCTGGCTCGGCGATGTCGGATCCGGCTAGGAGGAGCCGCAGCCCAGGAGTTGGAAGTGAAAACGGTGCACAAGACCTGGAGCTGGAGGAAGGAAACCTACTTTTGGCTGGCTTATATAGGGCCGATTAATCGATGGGCACCGATTAATCGGGTTGACCACCGATTAATCGGTTTGACCAACCGATTAATCGGTCCACCGATTTCTGGTCCGATTTCCTTGTAAATTAACTTGTTAGGGGCCGATCACCGATTAATCGGCTGATCGGCCGATTTTTCTATCACTGACGATTTGTAAACACTGTGCAGATGTGAATTTCTCGATATTATATAATGTGGCGAATTAGAGTTGCATGCATATCAACATATGTGATTGTAATCTCTTAAAAATTTGGTTGGTGCTATCATTTCCATTCAGGGATTTCCTGTGTATTATTTATAATGATGTTTTGATGCCATGGCCTACTATTGTTTATGCATTGTAGTGCTCATGGACTGATGGTATTCTCATTCCGCTTTGTAGACTGATCAGAAGTTGCGCCTCTGTGACATATGTGGAGCATTTCTAAGTGTCTATGACAAGTAATACATTTTAGCTCCTTTCACCCAAAATGTTCTGAAACTTTTTCTCGAACGCGCAGGAGAAATGTTCTGAAACTTCATATTCAATTTGCAACTTTAGTATGGAAATATATCTCATGTTATATACTTATATTGTATGCAGTGATCGACGTCTTGCTGACCATTTTGGAGGGAAGCTACATTTGGGCTACATGCTAATTCGTGAGAAACTGAAAGAACTACAGGTATGTTCTTGTGTACCTGAATTTCCACGAGTACAATTTTTGGGGAATGGTCAAATCAATTATGAGTTCAAATATTTTAAACTCGAAAGGCCTAAACACAATAAAAGCACGAAATCTGCGAAATCTAATTTGACCTCATATTCTGTCTGAACATTATAATACAAGTATATGGGTCTATCCCAGTTTTCCTCTATCTGAATTTGTTAAGATGCAAATTTTGGACATCTTTATCAGGTGCTGAATGTAATGTACCCTTTTCTGCTTTAAAGAGTTACTATGTTTTGGGCCTTTTGGCATCTGTGAGTTTTCTTATCTCAAGGAAGAGCCTTCAGGTTCTCACATTTTCTATATATTATTTCATTTCTCACATTGGAGGGCACAGTGGTTGTTGCAATAGTCATTACAGGATCTAGTCAATGTTGCATAATTGGAATCTCATGTGACAATCATTCCTCCTATCCGTGGCAACAACAGCTGCCAGTCTATGTTGACAAATGTAAGCGTAGGAGTGTTCAAAAACATGGTATGGACAATCATGTTTACTTAATTGTGTCAAGCTGCTCATATAATGTGCTTAGTATTATGTTGATCAGAAGCTGGAGGTTGCTTTCTGCTGGGTGATCCATAATTTGTAGAGATGGTGATAAATAGTACCGGTTAAGTTACTCTGAAAGTGCACCCCTTTTGCCATCTATTACTGTAAGTTACTATAAGTTTGTAAGAAGCTGTTGCTGAAGCAATTTAATCATAATGTATCTCTTGCACTTTGTTTTTATTTCTTGTGATGCTTTTGTTCATTGTTTCCTACCTATGCAAATTAGGTTGCTTACTTTTGGGCAAGAACTCTGATATCATGATCATATCATTATAAACTATTAACTATTCTATGCTGCCTTCCAGGAGGAGAGAAATAAAAGCAGGAAGGGTAGATCTGAAGATGACAGGCGGTACGGTTTCCCCCATCCTTGTTTCATTTTCATGTAGTATTGACATAAACTTTAAGTGCCTGTTGGGTTTTTCAGATCAGGAGAACACAGCAAGGACCACAATGGTCGGACGTCCAGGGATAGGGATGCAGAAAGAAAGGACATAGTTGAACACCGAGAAAGCAGAAGAGACTATGATAGGGATCGTGATAGGCGCAATGATCGTGACCGCCGCCATGACCGTGATCGGGATAGAGATTACGACTGCTCACGTGGCCATGATTCAAGGAAAAGGGAGCGTTCTCGATCCAGGGAGCGCAGGTATTGCTCAATGGTTTCTTTGCACACTGTTTATTTATCCAATTAAAGTCAGTCTTCCACTCTTCCTTGCTTGTAGAGTGATTTATTCTGACCTTAAAACTTTTGACCATAGCATGACCAACAAACATAATGAAGTATCTCCTTTTGATTTGGAAATATTGCTAATGTGGGAGCCAACACTGACAGTTATGATTTTCAGGCGCCACGGTAGGTACTGATTACTGAATCTGTTGCTCCACGAACGACTGATTTTGGAGTCTCTGGTCGTTCTACGTGACAGTTATGAGATATTGTTTAATAGTGCTTTTACTGAATTCTGGAGCATAGTCTTTGTTGCAGCCAGATCTTGTGCTATATGCTGCATTTTGTTTGTCTGACCTAATATTGTGGGCCAGCATATACTGTTTTATATCGTACTATGATGTACCAAAGACAGTTTTGTGTAATAAAAAATTTCAAAACTAGCTTTTCTCATCAACTCAGGTGTGTTGACAGCGAAATGCGTCGGTCATCTTCACGCTTCACGAATAAATCTACCGAAAGACGAAACGAATTATAAATCTGTAGTAATCGCTGTTAAGTCTATAGATGCTCACGAGACTTGCTTCACTAGATGAAATGCGAAAGTGCAGCATCTGACTTTTGGGTTCTCGCTGCCCACTAACAATTTCGTGTTCGCATGATCGGAATCCCTATTGTCCACTGCAATATGCATGTTTTGGTACAAGTTTAATGGGAATCTGGGGGTAAAACTAAGAATGGACGGCCTATGGCAAATGGATTGATTGGCATTTAGACAGCGAGTAGGAATGCAGGATGCACCATCACTTTTGTTGTTCAGTATTATGGCCCAGTAATATGGCACCAGGTGACCAGGTAGATTAGTGCGTGGGTCATGACAAAAGATATGAATTTCTTCTAATTTACAAACATAAAGTGCAACACATTTTCTCAACAATGGCATCAAAAACCAATCTACTTCCAGGGCAGTAGCATTCTTGTATTGATGATATAAACATAAGTGAAGCCTGAAGCTTTCAGTCCAGATGAACCAGATTGTAGCAGAACCCCTTGAGGCTGTCCATCTTATCTTAAAAGGCTTTCCGCTTGCGGACCTTGAAACTTGTCGAGCGGATGACGTCGTCGTCAGCATTGAGTCTCATTTGCAGAGCATCAAGGGATTCAGGCTTCGTGTAGTACGTCACCAGGAGGTATATGCCATCGAAATAGGTGGATGGCAGCCCAGTCCTGCTGTTCCTCTTCCTGATGCTGTATGCCAGTGGGATAACTCCTCTGTTGAAGACTTCCACATACATGGCGCCACCAGCAACAAGAAGCTGTGCAACATAGGGGGAAACCATCAGTAAGCAGATATTTGCAGCAACATGGATTAGTACAATTATGACAGTATGACACACATGTGGGTAGGGTGTAGCAAGGGTATGGAGTAGAATCTTACTTCAGGTTACCATCACACTTAACAATGGTTACAAGCTATGAATCATTGATACAGCAGGGAGCCTGCCGTATCTATATCCGATACAGTAGGATATGGTGAATTGGTGATACGCCCCGATATGTGAATCGAGGAGTATCGGATTAATTCGATATGTGTCCGATACTCAACGATACGTTCATCCCAACACTAACATCTCATTTTGAATCCTAGTTGAAGCTAAATCCCATAAACACTGGCCCATGAGCCCACAGGTTATGATTGCAAAAGACGATTGGACTTCAACATGAAGAGAGGTGATCTGTATAATCCTATATTTGGCCTTGTGCCTTATGCCTCTAAGTTATGTAATACAGCAATATCATAAATTTGTAATGTTTAACAGTTTAAGTATTTCAAATTTGAACTACTTGGTATGTATGTTATCTCGTTTCTCCTATCTGTGCTATATTTTTTTATATATCTCATTGTCTTGCATATTCAATTTTTTAATTTGGAGAACAACCCATAATGATGTTAGATTAATCAAGACACCTTGAATTTATGCTATCTAATTTGTATTAAAAAGCAAAAAAGCAGGAAATAGAAACAGAAAAGCAGGGTCAACCCATTTGGTTCAGCTTCTGCTTTTTCACAGCAGAAGCAGATTTCAAAAGCAAAACCAATGTACCAGTGTATCCTGGTTTTGGGGGATTCAGCATATCGCCATACTCGTATCGAGTATTATCAATGATACATTGGTTGCAGGAACAAGAGGCTGGATTAATCATCTACAACTATACATAATTGTAGGACAGCACGACAAAATCCCAAGGTAAAACAGAATGCTTGTTGAATGCTAACTGTCAATAATTATGAAGGATGTCCACAAAAACAATGAATGGAGCTATATGCAAGTACTGAAATATCAATTTTTTTGTCGCTAACGTTATATAGTAAACGGGGTTGAATGCTACCGGTCAATAATTATGAAGGATGTCCACAAAAACGATGAATGGAGCTATATGCAAGTACTGAAATATCAAATTTTTTGTCGCTAATGTTATATAGTAAACGGGGTTGAATGCTAACTGTCAATAATTATGAAGGATGTCCACAAAAACGATGAATGGAGTTATATGCAAGTACTGAAATATCATTTTTTTTGTCGCTAACGTTATATAGTAAACGGATGTACTACTGCGCAAACAATTACTTCGAATGCCTGTCATTGTAGGCCAAGCAAATGATTTTGCTGCAAATCCGTATTATCTTGCATGTCACATGACGGCATTTTTGAAGAACCAGTGTACCATAAATTCATCAAAATTTACCGTAAACTGGAAAAACATAAAAAGTTTAATGCATTGGCTACTACAAATCTTGCTCGGATTCATGTGAAGTGGAGCAGAGAGGCGATCCTCGTCTGCGCGTCTACACTCTACAGTCTACTCAGTGCAGTTAACTAGTAGTAATTCTGAATTTACCTCCTCGTAGCGCTGTATGGTAGCGAGGCGCTCCTCCTCAGACATGTCGGGGCGGAGCACGACCATGGTCTCGTACTGGCGCAGCCCCGGCGGGCAGGGCGGCATCTCCCGCTCCTCAAGCGCCAGCGCCGCCTCCGCAGCCGACATCCCGAGCCCGCCACCGCCGAGACCAAGCCCTGCACCAAATCCCGAGGACGAGCCCTCCTCATCTCCTACCCCGTCGTCCTCACCACCGACCGCGGACGCCGCGCCGCGGTAGAATCCCGAGGCGTAGCCGGCGGAGAGAGCGCGTGCATGTGCGGCGGCCCGTCGCGGCGCGACGGGAAGCCAGCGCCGGAGGCGCGAGGACGAGGCTGGGAGTGTCGGGAGGAGGGTGGTCGCGGCCGAGGAGATGGAGAGCGCCATGGGTGGCGGCATTGGAGCCTTGGAGCAGCCGAGAGAGAGTCTGGTTGAGCGGCGAGGCCTGCTGCCTTCGCGTCCGGTGGATAGATAAGGATAGGACGCCCAAAAACTCCGCCTTTTCATATGGGCCTGACTAAAGCCCAAAAATCGATTTTTTATACAGGCCGGGAGTAGTACGCTAAAAATCAGATTTTTATATGGATTTAGAGGCCTATTTTTTTTTGAAAAACTATTAATTATGAGATATAAAAAAATTGTGAACTTGTTTAGTTTTAGTAGTTATGACTTTATACTAAATATATTCTATACAATTTAAGATGATGCTTTTATATCTTAATTAACAATAAAGTTGTTGTGAAATTTAGGAATGAAATTTTACAGTACTAGTAAAAAATCTACGTGATTAGAATAGTTAGATTTATTCGATACTTATTATTGTTTAAATTTTAGCTTTCTAAATATAGTTAAAAAAATTAAACCAAATACACAGCAAAAGAAATTCGGTTGACTGGTCCAAAATCAAGGAGTTTTAATAGCTGTTACCATTAGAACCTCCAACTTTTAAAACTATTTATATTTCTTTTAAATCCTAATAGTCACAAAATCTAAAAACAAACTAATATCAAAAACTCTGAAATACTATCTGAATTCTCACTGAAATTTAGAAATAAGTTAATATGACCCGGTTGTCCAATTACGTCACTGCAAGTGGGCCCGGTATTTGCCGTCGTTGCAGACTTGCAGCTTGCAAGCTCCATCACAAGCTCGTCTCGTGCTCGTTGGTCTCCTCCTTTCCTCTACTATTCCCCACTCTTCAGTCCGCTCGCGATCTCCACTCGCTCCGTCCAGATCTCCGCATCAATCTGCAGGTACAGTGAAAATCCATCCTTGTTCATTGCTCCCTCTGCATTCGGAGCATGCTTGTTTGCGCCTCAGATCTTGTTGCCGTCTTGTGGCGTGGAAGGAAATAAAAAAAAAGCGATCTTTTGTCTGATCAAGTGCCAATCTTGATGATTCTTGAGGAGTTAGCAATGGCGTGCTAGCTGTTTGCTTGATCTTGGTTCGAAGATTTTGCTTTGATCCCCTGTTTTTGTTGTTGCTGCTGCCGCCAGCTAGCTAGCATGTCGTCCTCGTCGGAGAACCCCACGGTGACTGAGCGAGGAGGCGGCAAGGACCGCCGCGAAGACGACGGCGAGAAGAAGGAAGGCGGTGGGGGCTTCATCGAGAAGGTGAAGGACTTCATCCACGACATCGGGGAGAAGATCGAGGAGGCCGTCGGCTTCGGCAAGCCCACCGCTGATGTCTCCGGCATCCACATCCCGCACATCAGTCTCCACCGCGCCGACCTCGTCGTCGATGTGCTGATCAAGAACCCTAACCCCGTCCCCATCCCGCTCGTCGACATAGACTACCTCATCGAGAGCGACGGCCGCAAGCTCGTCTCGGGGCTCATCCCCGACGCCGGCACCATCCACGCCCACGGCGAGGAGACCGTCAAGATCCCCATCTCACTCATCTACGACGACATCAAGAGCACCTACAATGACATCAAGCCCGGGAGCATCATCCCCTACCTCGTCAGGGTCGTCCTCCTCATCGACGTCCCCATCATCGGCAGGATCAAGCTCCCGCTCGAGAAGTCTGGCGAGATCCCCATCCCCTACAAGCCCGACGTGGACGTCGAGAAGATCAAGTTCCACAAGTTTTCCCTCGAGGAGACCACCGCCACGCTGCACCTCAAGCTCGAGAACAAGAACGACTTCGACCTCGGGCTCAACATGCTCGATTACGAGATGTGGCTCGGTGACGACAGCATCGCTAGCGCCGAGCTCACCGAGTCCGCCAAGATCGAGAAGCAAGGGATCACCACCATGCAGATCCCATTCAGCTTCAGGCCCAAGGATTTCGGCTCTGCTGTGTGGGACATGATCAGGGGGAGGGGCGTCGGCTACACCATCAAGGGCAAGATCGATGTCGATACTCCCTTTGGGAACATGAAGCTGCCCATTATCAAAGAGGGTGGAACCACTCGCCTCAAGAAGGAAGAAGACAACGACGACGAGGTATTGTGCACTGCTCTGCTTCTGCCTATCGATTTATCATCCACTCCACCTTAGTTCTTGTTGTGCAAATTGGAATCAATCATATATTAGACCAGGTTAGTCATGTTTGACTAGAATGAGTGAATGACTGTGGAAGACCAAACATAGACTTTGTAGGTTTTGTTTTACCAAACATAAATTTCAACTTCAGGAGTGCACTAGTTGAGTTTTAATCTGGTCCAATTTCGGCAGAAGCTTGACCACTTACAGTACTGAAAGAGAATTTGATCAACAGCATTGTTCTTGACTCTCGTAATTCGTAAAGCTCGCTACTTTTGTACTGAACTTGTTTCGCTATAACTCAATGTCTCTATCAGGCAAATAATCAGTGTATGTTTATGTACCAGTGGTAACATTCTGATCAAATATAGATTATGCAATCCATCAAAGATCTATTTTTTTATAAAAGAGCCTAGAATACCTTAGTTGCTGTGGAAAACCATATCATATCGCAATCTGACCAAAAAGAAAAGCATAATGCAGAGCCCTCCAGCTTCCAGGTACTAGTAATTATGTATGTGTCTATCAAAACATTAGATCTGCTATTTCAAATAGATTGGATATTTGGAGGGAGGTGACTCCAAATTCAGCTTGCTGGAGTAACATTGCACCGTTCTTTCTTGCTCAAAGCGCTGCTGCTCTTTCTAGCGGCATGCTTGGGCCGTGGGATCTTGCTAACATTGTTGTCTGAATTGCCCTTGCAGGATTGAAGTGCTGCCGATGAACATGCAGGGTAGTGGAGCAGAGATGGTGATGCCCTGTGCTCTTGTTGGTTGCCTGAACTGAACTGAGCCTCTGTGTTGTACTACTCATCTAGCTGCTTCCTGTGTGCTTTTCTGTGCATGTTTATTAGGCTCAGAGCCTCAGACAACTTAATTTGTGGTGGAAACTTGATAATAAAATCAACGACCCCTTCTTTGCGGGGCTAGTTGGTATTTTCCTTTCTAATTTTCCTCAAATACTGGCCCTGAGTGACTGTGGCTGACTGTGAGATTGTCAGTGCTGATTCCTGCCAAATGTTGCTCTGTTCAAGAGGGGTCAGATTCAGATACTCCTGGTCAGCAACCCGATTCAACAGTAAACCGAATGGTGGTAGTTGGCGATTTTGCTGTCGTTCGCCATGAAATGGAAGTTCTGGAGCCATCCATTCCATTGATGTCGTTGCGAATAGAGCTGGGACTTTAGCCGGACTTTTTTGGGCCGGCCTAAAGCACGTAGGCCCGGTCCATGCAAAGCACGGACGGGTACGGCCCACGGATGGGCCGGGCTAGCATGGCCCGTACAAGGGCCAGACTTGAGCCTGGAGGTTAGGCCCGGTGGGTGGCTTGGGTACGGTCCTTGAAGTGGGCCGTGTCTGGGCCAGCTCGGCCCAGAAAAACCCATGGGTAAATAATTCATATGCGTCCACAACGCACAAGGAGGAGACATGTTATTAAAAATTAAAAAAGTCTGCAAATTACTATTTGAATATACCTTGCTCTATATCATGTGTAAGACAAATAAAAATTTGAGTCATTCATATATAGAACAAATCAAAATGTAAATATGTATACTCGAGAGCAAAGAAAGTAGTATTAATGAACTAGTAGCATATGTAAATTATTAATGAAATTCATTTTCCCCTATTTTTTAGTTCTATTATTTTATGTGAACTAGAATTTTCATTATTCAAAGATAAATTAAATAAATATTTTCATAACCTTGGTAAGAGACCGTCTAACAATGTTACAAAGTTAGGGTCGTTTTTGGGCCGGCCCGGCCCATTCAGGCCCGACATGCTTTGGGCCATGCCTGGGCTTGGCTAACACTATTTCGGGCCAGCCTAGCCAGGCCTTTAAATTTATTGGGCCGAAACAGCCAATCCCATTTTAGGTCCTGGCCTGAAGATCCCGGGCCGGGCCGGCCCAGCACGGCCCATCTCCCAGCTCTAGTTGCGAATGCAATGAATGATTTGGATTTGCCTACTTCATTATTGATGATTTGGATAGATTTGACCAATTGAACAGGACAGGTTGTGGGTGTAAGATGAAAAGTATTGGATCGCATGTGCATACAAGCATTCTTCCTTTCTTGCCCCTTCTCCAATGGCACCAAGATCTAAGATCTTTCTAGACAGTTAACAGTTTAAATAAACTGTTTTTGAAAGAACTGTAAGAAGTTCAATATGAGTTTATTGTATGTATAATATGGTGAACATTATATTAATCGATAATATCATCATTTAGAACATTTTTTCATTAGGTGATATGGAGAAGTAAATAAACTTGGAAAACCTCAAAAATGAGATTTTTTTCTCATCAACACGAATGTGAATAGGCTTATAGCTTTATTTGGACAATTAAGTTTTAGCAAGCCATAAGCTGTAAACTTCAGGGCTTAGAGGAGCTCCCTGCAGGCCTGATTTGGAGGAATCTGCTGATAATTGCATTACTGTACAGCTCAAGTCTTTCTTTACTGTAACTTCAGGGTTCTGATACAAGGCATGCCTAGCCCTTTGCAATATCTCTCTCTACATCCATATGAAAACCCAAATCCTCTCTTGCACCGTGTCAGTACAGCCTAAGAATCCAATGTCAGCAGATGCAGTTGTCAGCCAAGTTACAACTGGATGCGAGTGCTTCCAGATCATACAATACGACGCAGCAGTCATTTCTTTCTCCGCTCTTGTTCTTCAAGCTTGTTCCGAAGGTCTTTCAATGCATGCACTACTTTAGGCTTCAGCTTGTGCTGAAAAAGTTTCCCTTGCAAAGATGTTGACCTGACAATTTTGAAATCCATGGGAATAGAAATTAGATAGGTTCAGATTATCTAGCATATGTTTTCAGTTACAAATAAAACTGGTGCTATCATTCTTTCTTCTTTTGCAGCTCAGGTGATCGAGAAAAGATATGAATTTATTTGAACCTGGTTTCCTTCAGCTCTTCATCAAGCTCCTTTTCTGATTCTTTTATCTGCACAACCCCAAAGTTAAAATAATTTGTTATCAGGCAATCTCCATATGCAATAGTTGAGTTTCCATGTTTTGCCATATACTCTCATATTCGCAAAAGTAATCCTTTCAGTTTTACACTTTTGAATAGCATATTTACAATAATAACTGTCTGTCTGTTGGAACGGATGGAACTTCAGCTGAAACTTATCATCGTATATTCATATGTGCTCCACATGGTTAGATGACGCAAGCATTTGCTACTGTGGTTCCAACAAGAAGATTATACTAAAAACAAGGACGCCAACATGTCGTTATACCAGCACAATGGATGAGACATTAGAGTAAATGGATGCCCTCTGAGAATTTTAACAACTAACCTCTTTGACCAATCTTTTAGAGCTCCAAATAAGAGCACCCTACAGAACATTCAGTGGGAATGAGCACTTAACCATCAAGAATAAAATAATTGGTGAAAAAAACTCAAGTAAAATCCTCTTTGAAATATAAACCTTCAACTACTTCAGATATGCATGTCATTCAGGTTAATAATTTCCTTATAAACACAAACAACTGCCATTTATTCAATATATCAATCATCTATCCTGACAACTCTTTTGAAGGCAATAATCAGTTTTGATGTAGAACATTCAGTCCTTGTGTTTTCCAGAAGAATTATCATTGGAAATTTTGGTGGTTCGATGTGGATAGTTAAGAAATTAGCCTACCACAACTTGCTTGAGATTACTAGTTGTGTTGTTATTGTTAAGTTCAGAAATGTGGCAGGGCTTAGCAAACAAAAATACAAGTTCCTAAGCCATAAACTGCTTATAAGAATGTCTAGTGACAGACAAACATGACAGAAGAAGCTAAATCTCGAAAAGAATGACAACATACTTCTCCATGTGCCAATTGTTGCTCCAATGCATCTGATGTTACAACCCATACTTTTGGACATCCATCTGCCACCAAAGCTTCAACCTAGGTTGGACCAGCATAGAAACATAATATCTGATATTTGATATGATGGCGATTGGTGTTCATTGCTTAAAATATAACTTATAACAGTGTCTGACACAAATGTTTTGTATGAAATCTGCTAGCTGAAATTTAGAGCTAGCAGTCTTGATAATATGAGGCAATAAATGCTCATGAATGAAATTCAGAACGTAAGAACCAAGAGTGCATCACTACAGATCATTATTAAGTGTATAACCTTGTACACATTATGCTTGCTCTACTAATACTCCTTTGCAGAATCACTAAATATTTTGACAGTTGGTATGAACATGCCACCAGTTACATACTTACATGCCTACCACTGGAATCTTACTGTTGGCTGAAACAGAACCATAATTTTCTGATATAAATATTCCCAGATATGCATGCTTCATAAACCAGGGTTTTCATTTATTTAATTTACTCTGAGTATGAACATGTATAATCTGCTAGGGAACTCTAGAGCATCCTTCCTTCTAAATAAGAATTTCACATACCTCCTTCTCAATCCAAGAATCAGCAGATAAGTCAGAAGGATATACCACATCAACCCTGTTTGATGAAGCAAAATATGATTGTTAAATTTCTCCTAGGAACCAACTATAAAAATTACTGATAAACATTGAACCGCCAATTATTTTCAGGAAGATCGGATTACGTGGGATCAACTTCTAGTGAAATATCTAGCTCCAAGTCTCAATTTATGCAAATGAAATTGGTCATGTCATATGAGGTAGTCAATTTATGCTTTGGAAATTGGTCATGTCATAGGAACACATCACAATATCATCTCACCCCTTGTATGTTTCTTTATGTGTAGAAAGCCCAGAAGCTGCCGCATCAAATACTACTACAACTTTTACCTCTGCAAGCATCATGGTGACAAATGGTATAAGAAAGCTGGCATAAAAGAACATGACATTGCTCTTGATAGGAAACTATGTATTGATGATTGATGTTCCAAAGGAGGATGCCCCATGTTTGGGAAAATGCATACATATGTAAGCTGTGGACAATTTTCTTTCACTCCAATTAGATTACTGGCACCCCGATTGATGAAATATAAATTGGAAGTGGAAGTATATTTTTTTAAAAAAATGAAAAATAAGATCTGAGGCAATATATTGTGGTTTTTATCCTCTACTACAAACCTCTTACTGCACTGAAAGATACCAGATCATCAATGAGCATTTGTCTTGCAATCTCTTGCCTTCCACTCATGAAGTCCTTCTTAAGCTTCCCCCAGTAGCCGCATACATTATAACCATCCACAAGAATAACCGGAGAAGCAATTTCCAAACCCTGATTTGTGCTAGATTAAATGACAACACAATGTCAGTATCTCATCAAATCACCATTCCGAAAATATAGTATCATCTTGATTATGAAATAAAAGGCAAGCCTGACTAGTGAAGAGTGGAAGAAGCATCCTCATAGAAGTCTGTGTCATCAGGAAGAACTTCTTTCATCACTTTCTTTTTGCGATACCGAGTAGCAGGCTGAGGTCCATTTGTTTGCTTCCTTTCATAATCCTGATAACAAGGGATAAATAACTGTTAGAACTAGGGTGTCCTAGTCTGGATATGAAGCACTAAGCTTCATAATACAAAGACACACACATCTTATAAGCTGACTCCATGAGGGTGTGAAAGTTGATCTTGCATGCTTTGGGTGCCCCCACGTTCAATCGTACCTTGCCGGATGAATATTTACATGCTGTTCTGATGACTTTATACAAGATGCAGCAGACCACAAATTTTAGCATAGGTGGAAAAAGTTAATGCAACAAAGCTTATACCTTCCAAAATTTTAGAATCTTCAAGCTCTGCTTCACATTGGAAGTGATCCTAGGAGGCTGTCGATCAGAAACCTGCAAACAAAGAGAGAGGAACTGTGTGAGGACCCTCCTGCCATATATCCTGGATCGTCATCGAACAACATAAGAATGTGTACACTCCAGCTTTAGAAGGTAACAAACTTATAGCATGTTTATCATACAACAACTTTAGGATGTGTCAAACCAACATTTTCTCATTAAGGATGAAAATAGGACTATCCACTCCTCTATATTATCCTGATCTCAACAAAAAAGAACACCTCTTCTCCTTGGTTAGTTGGTTTCATCCACAGCATGAAAAAGGGCAGTTTTTTTTCCCCTTTCTTGTTCCCCTGAACTTTCTGCACCAACGATTCCTTACTGCTAATTCCTGTCATCCCTGACAAAAATGTTCCCTTCCAGTCACATTTAATCTTGACGCTTCCCCGAATTCGATCGTACCGTGCCTAACCTGTCGGTGCCGGAGAGGAGGAATGAGCTGACCTTGCTGGCGCCGGAGGAGACTCCTTTGCCGCCCTTGCCCTTGCCCTTGGCCATCACCACGACCACGGCCGACGCGGAGTATGCGGCCGAGCCCACCATCTCGCCGCCGCTGCCTCGCCGTGCGGTGCGACGAGCGGCGGAGACCGCGCGAGAGCCCGAGAGAGAGAGAGAGAGAGCAGAGCACGACCACCGCAACGGGCGGGTGTGGTGCAGGCGCAACCGCCGCGCGAGACGCCAGCCACAGCCACCTGCGGCGTGTGCGCCGTCCGATGCGCGATCGAACGGACCACAGGGAGACACATGTTCCTACTCCTTTCTCCTTATCAAAGTATTACGAAGATTAAGGATGTGTTTCGTATGGATTTTGCACCTTGATTTGAGAATCGAAGAAACATATTCTTTTATAATCAGAATCTAGTTATCTAACAAAACAATTTTACTAGTGATTCTGATTCATTGTAGAATTTTATAAGAATCAGAATCTAGTTATCTAGCTAAACAATTTCACAAGTAATCTAAAGTCATACCAAATCGTGCATTTAAAGTTCTAGATAAATTGAGAGCACTTAATTAATCAAACTAATTTTACGACTAAAAATAAAAATCTAAACCAATTTTCACCTCTTTTCTGTACATCCAAGTTTTTTTTTGCTGCAGATTGTTAACGCGTGAGAAGCCGGCTAACTTGGGTGGCTCTCATCAAAAGCGTGTCCTTTCAAGTCGAAGAGTTCAGATCATTAATGTTCCTACTCTTTCTCTATTCTTTTTCGAATTTTCTATTTTTCGTATTTTCTTCACCGTAACCCCGCTTTGTTCGTCAACCTTCATTTTAAAAAGTTCAAGTTTAACATTTTAAAAAAGTTGCGATCCAAAAAAACTCAAGGCTCTATGTCATGTTTCCAATAAATCTAAGGCTCTGTTTGGGGGAGTTTCTGGCTAGCTAGATACTTAAACTCTCTAAACAACATCTTGAGTAGCTCTTATCCAAATTCTACAGATTTTTATTTACCCACTATGTCACTGAATAAAACTCACCCACCCAACAGCTAACTACTCCAACCAGCCAGCTAGATACTCGGACTAGCTGATTCTGAGAATCTGCGGTCTAAGCTTCTTGTATTATACATAGGTTTATTTTGGCGACTCATCGCAAGTGAGTGTGGCGTATGCCTCGAAGAATACGGTGTCCGCCTCATCATGTTTGGTGTCGTACGGACGTCGTATCTCTTCACATTGATTGATGGACGGCGGACGGTAAGGACAATTTAGTGCCTAACATGGAGAAGCAATGCTAGATCTATGTCCCCGCCGCCTGAATCTGCATCACCGTCGCCGGATCCATGCCACAGTAGTCGCCACTGATCTACGCTGATTGTGAGGAACCGCTCACCTTTCGTAAGAGATGTGAGAGAGAATGAGAGGGAAACGAAGAAGAGATAGAGGAGGGGAGGGGAACTTGAGAAAGACAACCATGGAGAGATGCATAGAGAGAGGAATGGCAAAAACACATGGGACATATAGCAGGCCAGTTGAACGTGCAAAAAACTAAGAAAAAAAGAAGAGACGAAGAAAGACATGACAAAAACATGTGCCATCCAAAAGTAGAGTAGCAGAGCAGTTTGCCTGTGCGAGCACCACTGGCAAAATTTTTGTTAGAATTAAATATAATTTTATCTTTTATCGATTCTCGTTTGCATACAAAAAAATTTATTCCCTGAGCATCTCTTAACTATTACATTATAATTTTGTTTTCTTATAACTAAGGAACGTTTATATCTTTTACTTAGAATTAGTTTACCAATTTTATTTAAAAAGTAAAGTATTTAATAGATAATATATTATTTAATTATTTAGTTGATCGGTTAACTCAATTATTTCTTTTTCTGAATCTCTACTTAACCCTTAATCTTAGTAAACTGATCACTGGTTTTTCTAACACTAAGAAGCTAAGCTGTTTGGTTGGGCTATTTTTAGCCCGTAACAGATCACAGGGCTAAGTAAAAACGTTATTTGTGTTTGTTTGGACTGAGTTGTAATCAGTGTAAAGGAAATCATACTAGGCCTAAGGGAATGAGATTACAGCCCAAATAGGGGGGAAACCCTTACCATTACAGCGTTCTTTTTCCTGAGTTGGGGCAAAACCTCACGCACGCCGCCGCAGGGGCTCGCGCCGCGCCGTCGGAGGGGCTCACGCCGGGGGCTCGCGCCACCGCAGGGGCTCGTGCCGAGGGCTCACGCCAGGGGCTCGCGCCGCCGTAGGGGCTCGCGCCGGGAGCTCGTGCCACCGCAGGGGCTCGCCGCTGGAGGGGCTCGCGGGGGGCTCGCCGCGCCGGAGGGGCTCGCGGGGGCCGCGCCAAGCCGGAGGGGCTCGCGCCGAGGGCTCGCGCCGGGAGCTCGCGCCGCCGCAGGGGCTCGCCGCCGGAGGGGCTCGCAAGGGGCTCGCGCCGCGCCGTCGAAGGGCCTCGCGCCCATACCGCACAGATCGCAAGGTGAATTGATCATTCTGTCAGTGCACTGTGCAGTGTTTTTGCTAATATGAACTTAATTTTGGTAGTCTACTGGTTGCCTATTGACCCTTGCTCAAGTATGTGATTCCTGGGAATTCATCCAAATTCATCTTGACTACCTCTTACACAATGTGGTTCTTAACCAAAAGAAAAGCTCTATCACATTGGTGTGTCTTTCATTATCGACACCCAAACAACACCCAAATTCTTTAGATTTTGAAAATCTCCAAACACAGAGCTACTACTCAATATTGAGAAGATGAACATTCCCAAATTTAGATTTTGCATGACTCTCTCAGCAATGTGTCATCAAAAGTTATTTGAAATTAAATTAACCACTGCTATGCCACTGATGATTTTTTAATTTAAAGCTGAAAGTTGGACTGTTTATGATCATATTATTATGTACTTTACCATTTATTATAAATCTTCTTCAGATTTTCTTTAACTATTTTTGTAGATTATTATGGCTCGTCTTCCGTTAACTATAAAAACACGAAGAAGAAATATGGCTGCTAGAAATATGATGGTACCTATTATGCTAATGTACTGTTACATATTTTTGTTGTTTGTAATCCAATATAAAAGGAAGTGTTGGAAGTTAGAGAGGAAAATCAGAACTAGGGAACTTAGAAGTCAGCGCTTATTCCAACTTATCGAAGAGAGTGACACTGCCTCTATAAGCCAGCTTCGAATGGATAGGAGAACATTTCATATATTATGTAATATGCTAAAGGATGTCGGTGGTTTGAATGGCACAAAAAATCTACCTATAGAAGAGATAGTAGCTTCATTTTTATACATACTAGCCCATCATTTGAAAAATAGAACGATTGGAGGATTCTTTTTCCGAAGCGGTGAAACCATAAGTAGGCAATTCAACTTATGCCTTTTAGCGGTCCTAAAGCTTCACCAACTTCTTCTCAAGAAACCAGAACCTATACCTGAAGGATGCATTGATATTAGATGGAAGTATTTCAAGGTAATAGAATTTAAAAGAAGTTACATTTCCTAATATTAATAGAGTTAACATTGTAGTGATATTTTTTGTGGTTGTATTTTATGTTGTAGAATTGTCTAGGTGCTTTGGACGGTACACACATAAAGGTAACCGTCCCAACAAAGCTAAAAGGGATGTATAGGTCAAGGAAAGGAGATATTGTCACAAACGTCTTAGGTGTTTGTGCACCGGATATGCAATTTATTTATGTGTTGCCTGGTTGGGAGGGTTCAGCGCATGATGGGCGTGTGCTTCGTGATGCCATCTCAAGGCCAAGTGGGTTACGCGTCCCTCAAGGCGAGTTTTTATCCAACCATTTTTTTATCAACTTACTATACCCCACAATTATATTAACATTCTAATTAATTACAAAGGTTGCTATTATTTTGTTGATGCGGGCTACACAAATGTAAATGGTTTTTTAGCTCCATGTCGAGGCCAAAGGTATCATTTAGGAGGTTTCACTACACAAAGCCCACCAAATAGTGCAGAGGAGTACTTTAACATGAGACATGCAAGTGCTAGGAATATTATAGAAAAGGCTTTCGGAAGACTAAAAGGTCGTTGGGGCATTTTGAGAGTTGCCTCTTATTTTCCCATCAAGACTCAATGTAGAATTATAACGGCATGTGCTTTGTTACACAATTTGATTTTGCAAAATATGTCTAAAGATCCTCTTGAAAGTGAGGAATCAGCGGAGGAGGTATCAATGGATATTGTTGAGGGAGAAGCTAATGAACCTGAATTTATCACAGCTATCGCAACGTCAAATAAATGGAGTAATTTTTGGAATAGTCTTGCTCAGGGAATGTTTAATACCTATATGGCTTCTAGTTCTCATTGAGGTTTGTATTTTATTGGATGATCACTATGATTAGCTTGATTCTTGTCAACCGGGAACTAAAATATATTTTTCTTGTTGCAGGGATGGATCAGGTTGGAAGCTCAAGTATTATGCGTGGAAGAGGTAAAAATAAAAGGATTTGGACTTGTTATGAAGATGACGAGCTTGTCAAGTCACTATATGAGATATCTTTAGATCCAAAGTGGAAAGCAGAAGGGGGTTTTAAAAATGGATATTGCCAAGTTTTGGAGAGTATGCTTGCAAAAAAACTGCCTGGTTGTGGTCTTACTGCTATACCCCATATCGAGTCAAGGGTGAGACACTTCAGGACCAAATATGGGGCGCTCGAGGTAATGCTAGGAAAGAGTGGTTTCACATGGGATGACACTAGGAAGATGTTGCAGTATGAGAAGCAACAATATGATGACCATTGTAAAGTAAGTAGATCTTTTCTATACACATTTCATAATAAAATTTCTTCATCACAAGTACCTGTAGTTACTAAGTTGGTTTACATTATTAGATCCAAAGTGGCATGGATAACTTCTGCTTTCTGTTATTAAGTTGATTTACATTCTCAGTAATCTCTATTTTCATTGTACAGAAAAATCATGAGGCAAAAGGCTTGTATGGTATTGCATTTCCTTACTACGATACATTAGCTGCAATATATGGAAGAGATATAGCCACAGGAGAAGGAGCGGAAGGGGTTGCTGAAGCGGTGTCAAATATGGAGAAGAAGATTGCTCTTGAAGACGTGCGAGATCAAGATGACGTAGAAGAGAGAGCATGTATAGAAACACCTCGAAGGAGTGTTGATTCAACGTCTTCATGCTCTAAGAAGCGTAAGAAAGACAATGTCAAGTTAAAGGATAGCTCATCGGGCGATCGTTTCTTAGATATGTTTGTGGATGTTCAAGGTGAATTGAAGAGTGTTTGTAAGCATGTGGGTACAATGGCAGAATCTATGATGTGTGAGGCTGAGGTTCAAGAGAAGATAGTCAGTGAAGAGGACACACAACAAAAATTGCAGAATAGAGCTATCCTTGAGCTGCAGAAACTTGGGTTTACTGGCACCGAAGTTGTCAATGCTGCATTGGTATTTGTGAAAGTGCCAGATCAGATGCGTATGCTTCTAGCGCTTCCTGACTCTCTAAGAAGGGAATACATACTAAAAATGCTCGCTGGTAAGTTTGTAGATATTGTGTTATGTTGTCACTATTAATTGCTTGGGGCTAAGTTTGTCTTAAAATTATTAGATGAAGCAAAGAGAAGTTGATGGACGGGTAGGGTGAGGAGGAAGACTAAGAAGAAGACAAGTGTTGGTGACAATGATGGTGTGAAAGAAGATGATGAATAAGAAAAGAAGCTATAACTAGTTTTCAATGTTGGAGTATGGATGATGTTGTTATGGAGATGTTTCATTTTGGACATATTCTTGTAATGGATGATGTTATGGATTATGTTGTGGATGATGTTTAATTTTGGAGATGGTTTTTGTTATGGATGATGTTTACTTTTGGACATATTTTTGTTATGGATGATGTTATGGAGATGTTTAATCCAAAGATATTTTTGTTATGTTGATATTGGTATGGAGATGTCTAATTTTGGAGATATTTTTGTTATGTTGATGTTGGTATGGAGATATCTAATTTTGGAGATATTTTTGTTATGTTGATTTTGATATGGAGATGTCTAATTTTAGAGATATGTTTAATAAATTCAGAAAGTGTTACAAAAATCCATTTTTATTTCATTCATTATAAACCAAACGTTGTGATGTAAACAGAATACGTTACACTTATTAACCAAACACTGTAATGTAAATAGATTACATTACACTTGTTAACCAAACAAATTCAGTAATTCATTACATTGTTATCCCTTAACACTGTAATTGATTACATTAACGTTTACGCTACCTTGAACCAACCAAACACCACCTAAGTATTAGTGATTTGCAAACATTAACCTTACTAGTGGCTACGTAGACTGTATAGTATTAGTGACCTTAGTAATATTAAATGATGATGAACTGACGATGTCTTCGTATTTATTTCTAATATAATTATGTAATACTTCTGTCTTATCATTTTTATGAAGTGAGTATGACGTCACCTCGCCGCATATCATACTCACCTAAAAGGTACGACTATGGTCAACTACATCTAAATAAGGTCATGAAACCTCAAAATAAAAGTTTTTTCGCCAACAAGATCTAATATAAGCTTGTGACTAATTTAGATAATAATTTTTGTCTTCTTCGATAGTTTATAACTTTTTCATAGTCACGAGCCCCGTTTGGATCCCTGAACTAATTGTTAGTAGCTAATTTTTAGTCTTAATTCATCTAAATAATCCAACTAATTACTAAACTAATTGTTAGTTCACGGGCCAATTAATGGTTAGCCATTAGTCCACTAATGGGAGCTAATAGGGGCATTTTACTCTTTTTTCCAGGTCTAAAGTATCCAAACATACGTGAACTAATTATTAGCCAACTAATTATTAGCTAACTAATAATTAGTTCTAGCTAACAATTAGTTTTAGTTCATTCAAATGGAGACCCTTAATCATAGAAATTAAGGGGAGTTTGTTTGAGGTCAAACCATGATTGAAGTTAATATTATAGAGATTGTGTTTATGTTTGGAAGTTAGAAGTTATGACTATTCCGAGACCATCTTCCCAGCTTAGAGAAAAAAATCGTTTTTTTCAGCACGAATGCTTAACACCAGGACTCAAGGAGGTATTGCTTATTGTAGCGTCGGCTCCTGATGGGTGCTAATTAAGATAGTTACAACAATGCATAGTCAGTCATGATAGTTGTAGCAACAAATTAATCAACATATAGCATTGCTATGTATTTTTTTTATCTTAAACACCCATATTAACACTAAGCACGAAGATAGCTAAGACATAGGGATGACCATGTCCACTATCATGTTTAACATAAAAGTTTTAGGTTATAGTAAAACTTTATGATGGTCAAATCAACTCACCATTCTTAGTTCTATCTAAAACGTAATATGCCACGAGCGTAAAATATATCACACACATTTATCCAAAATATAAGTATATTCGAATCAACTATAATACTATATATAAGCCGTCATTCCCGGTCTTTTTAAAATATAAGTCATTTTAGAACTTAGTCATTTTATTATATTTTTCTCACATGTTTATTATTTTCAAATAAATATTATCTCTCGTAAACAAACAAATCATATTTTAAGCAGAATAGATAAGAAACAACAAAAAACTATTTTTATGCACATGTCCAAAACGATTCATATGAATCGGATGTATTTGTAACCAATCCATCTTTCAAGTGATATCCTTGATAATGTTCATACAAGTAACACTACCACTTTGGAAGAATAGTAATACTTTTTTCGAATAACGTCGTTGACTTTTAATACAATATTTGACCATTCATTTTATTTAAATTTTTGTGCAAATATACAAGAGTATAAGTTATGTTTGAAGTATTTTCAATAATAAAATAAATAATATTTCAAAAATATTTTTAAATAAGACGAATAGTTAAATATTACGAATGGGGTAGTATCATCCAAGGACACTAGCCCACATGCGCCTAGAGCTGGGACTTGGGCCGTGCTTTGCATGGGCCGGCCCAAAGCACGTAGGCCTGGCCCATGCAAAGCACGGCCCGGTATGGCCCTTAAAGTGGGCCGTGCTTGGGCCGGCCCGACCCAAAAAAGCCCATGGGTAAATAATTCATATGTACAAGGAGGAAACATGTTATTAAAAATTTAAAAAGTCTGCAAATTACTATTTGAATATACCTTGCTCTATATCATGTGTAAGACAAATCAAAATTTGAGTCATTCATATATAGGACAAATCAAAATGTAAATATATATGCTCAAGAGCAAAGAAAGTAGTATTAATGAACTAGTATCATGTGTAAATTATTAATGAAATTCATTTCCCCTATTTTTTGGGTTGTTCTATTATTTTATGTGAATTAGAAGTTTCATTATTCAAAGATAAATTAAATAAATATTTTTATAACCCTGATAAGAGACCATCTAACAATGTTACAAATTTAGGGCCGTTTTTGGGTCGGCCCGGCCTATCCAGGCCCGACGTGCTTTGGGTCGTGCCTGGGCTTGGCTAACACTACTTCGGGCCGGCCCAGCCCGGCCCTTAAATTTATTGGGCCAAAACGGCCCGGCCCATTTTAGGTCCTAGCCCGAAGGGCCCGGGCCGGGCCGACCCGGCACGACCCATCTCCCAGCTCTACATGCGCCCTAGATGAAATGTTCTAACCCTAGAGGAAAATAAGGCATTAGACTCAAGTCCTGTTTAGATCTCACTAACTAATAGTTAGCAGCTAATTTTTAGCTTTAGTTAATCTAAACAGTCCAACTAATTAGTGAACTAATTTTCAGTTCATAAGTTAATTAATGGTTAGTCCATTAGTCCACAAAAGTAAACTAACGAGAGCTAATATGGAACTTTTACTATTTTGCCTAAATTCGGCACTATATCAGAACACCGTAGCGATTACTATGGCCGGAACAAAATTGTCTTTTTTTTAAGTATTAGTCGAAAATATCAAAATAAGAATCTAATTTTTAACCAACTAATTATTAACTAACTAACAATTAATTATGTCTGCAGTTTTAATAAACTCACACCGCCTTACCGTTTAGCATGCGTCACTCTCTCTGAGTCTGACTCTCTCCCAATAAAAGTCAATCAGGTCGCCGTCAGCATCTCCTCTTCCCCTCGAAAGCCCCCAAAAAACCAAGCGAGTAGACGGCGGAGGAAGAAGCGCGTAGCAACCTAGCAGCCGCCTCTTGCTGGGGAGGAGGAAGAAACGGAGGCCGGAGGAGAAGACTCCAAGAAAGCAGCAGGCGCAAACGAGGGACGAGAAGGCAGTGGCTTTGTGTCTGCGGGGGGGAGGAAGGAGAAAGCAGCTCGGAGTCCTCCGATGTCCGATCGATCGATGGCTCGCCGGCCGGCGCCGTGGGAACAGGGCGCCGACGAGTACGACTACCTGTTCAAGATCGTGCTGATCGGCGACTCCGGCGTGGGCAAGTCCAATCTCCTCTCCCGCTTCACCCGCAACAGCTTCTCCCTCGACTCCAAGTCCACCATCGGCGTCGAGTTCGCCACCCGCACCATCAAGGTCACCATGCCCTCCTCCTCTTCTTCCTCCTCCTCCTCCTTCCCTTCTGAATTATATGCTGCTTCGATGCTACCACTCGCTCTGAATTTTTCCGGAGCTGCTCGGATTGGATGCTCATGTGCACGCACGCGGCTTGTCTTCGATCGTCTTCTGACCTGCTCTGTTTGATGCCCGCGCATGCAGTTTTAATTCAGAGCAATATTTTCAACAATTTAAATTCAGAGCAAAATTCTCTCTTTGGCACCTTCAAAAAAAAATAAGTTTTTTATGTTCACAATTGACTGCTTTTTCCTTGACACTCTTCTCTTTTTGGTTCTTGGATGGGTGCAATTGCTATTGCCAAAGCACAACTCTTTCTTCGTTCAAATTTTACTTGCGCCATTTCTTGGCCTCCTGGTTCAGAATTTCAGATAAATCCAGCAAAGCTTGCACTGGATCACTTGAAGTGCAATTGAAATACGAGACTATATTATCATTTGTAGCCCTAACTGTTCAAGAAACCGTATGGCTTGGACTCTAATTCTTGTGTGCATCAAGTGAAAGATGATCAATTGTAGTGATCTAATGTTATATTATCATTGACAATTATGCTACTGAGCTACAATGTTATGATTGATTATGACACATGGGATTCCCTCTTATTTGCATCGAATCAGTGACAAAAAAAAAAACTGAATTGAAGTGCATGAAAATTCTGATCAACAGAAAACTAACACTGACCTGCTTTGAAGCATAACCAGAAAGTTTTAGCTGCATACAACAAGTGAATCCATGGTCCTATTATCTCTGATCATTGCTAGATTGCTTCAACTTTGTAGCTCAGGTTGAAGGAAAGATCGTGAAAGCACAGATCTGGGACACGGCCGGGCAAGAACGGTACCGGGCGATCACAAGCGCCTACTACCGAGGCGCCGTCGGAGCATTGCTCGTGTACGACGTCACCAAGGCCGCAACCTTCGAGAACGTGAAGAGGTGGCTCAAGGAGCTTCGTGACCACGCCGACTCCAACATCGTCGTGATGCTCATCGGCAACAAGATTGACCTCGAGCATCTCCGGTCAGTGACCTCGGAGGACGCGACGAGCTTCGCCGAGAGGGAGGGTCTGTCCTTCATCGAGACATCCGCGCTCGACGCGACCAACGTGGACAGGGCCTTTCAGAGTGTCCTCACTGAAATCTACCGGATCATCAGCAAGAAGGCCTTGGCTTCAGACGAGCCTGCTGCTGCAGCTGCTGCTGCTGTCAGAGAGGGCCAGTCTATTCAAGTTTCTGCGACAGATTCCAGCAGTTTTTCGTCGAGATGCTGCTCTTTCTAGGTGATGATTCCATCGGATGCATCAAAATGTGTTCAGAAATAAAGGATTACATTCAGGACATGACATTTTTTTCCATTCTGTATATGAGAGTGAGATAGTAGTAATGCGGCTGCTTTGACCATTTGGATCTGCTACTCGGTGTTACACATCAGTGGCGCCCTCACTAGCTGTTACTACTTGTTATTGCCAACAATGAATTTTTTTGTCTTACAATACTACGGTTGATTCAAAAGTTAGGCCATGTTTGGTAACACATTTTTTTGTAGATTTGAAAGCAATACTACAGTATTGAGCAATACTACTACAATATTATATACTGAAATATGTTTGGTAATTTCATATAAAATCTCTGTAAAGTAAACTGTAGTATTAAAAATACTGTACTCAATCTACAGTATTGAAAACTTTGATACAAAACACTTTTTTCAAAATTGTGGTATTATAAACTGTGGTATTATCATGAATATAGTATAATGTAGTTTTTAAATACTATAATTTCTCAAAACTGTGTTTCCAAACATGGCTCCAAACATGGCCTTATTGGCTCATGTTCTCAGTTTCAGGATTTCCTCTTAAAAGATAAATTTCGCCATGATTTCTACCGACAGTAAAATACATCATAATTATTAATCTTTAATTTTTGAACATTTAAGATTAATTTTTACTATTAATTTAACGAAGGTAGTAGAATGTATAGAGGGTAAAATCGTTTAAAATTGACGTGAGGGTTAAAACGATAATTTTCTATTCGTAAAACTCTAGCAATGCAATCTTCTTATATGCGGTCTCTAACCTAGTTCGGAAAGCGGAGATGTGCTAAAGCCTATTATAACGCCGTGTTTAAGTTCACTAGTGAGAGGCCCGTGCGTTGCAACGGATGCATAATGTTAACGGCAATATATTTAGAACATGATATATTTGCCGAACACATTTGTTTAGTAATATTGCGATGATAAGAAACAATGCAATATATTATTCCTCAAACCTCAAAACAATGCATAGAAGTTGTCTTGAAGTTTAGCTCACTTACTGTTGAGTTCAGAGCATCATCAAAGAAATTCTTAAGAGCAGGGACAATTGGGGAAACATCTACATCAGGTTCCAAAAAATCAAGTGCATAATAATCACGAGCCATCGCTTCATAGTCCCTGTTGACCATGTGAACAACATGGCCTATGATGGCTACTCTTGCAACCTCGGGGGTTTCACTCATCATACCAAAATCAAGAAAAGCAAGCTTCCCTTCAGGTGTTGCCAATATATTACCGGGATGAGGGTCAGCGTGAAAGTAACCATACTCCAAAAGTTGCCTTAAGCTACACTGAATACCAATGTTCACCAAATCCAGAACCTTCAAACCTTGTTTTTCAATAGCAGCTTGCTGGTTTAATTTTGTACCTTCAATCCACTCCATTGTCAGAACCTTTGAACTTGTGTAATCCCAAAATATATCAGGCACCAACACATCTTGCTTGTCAGCATATAACTTCTTAAACCTCCTTGCATTTTGGCCTTCCTGCGCATTCAAAGTTTCCACAACCCTTAAATCATCAATAACACAGTTCTTATTTACTAAATTCTACAGTTGAAGCAACAGAGTCATATGCTAATTCTGTGAAGCATTCACAGGAAGGATTCGCAAATCGCAATATTGGTATGAATTATCTTGTTTGAATTTAAAATTATTGAATGGTTTCATCCAAAATTTCAGAATTCAGTACCTATAGAAATCTCATACCAAAGTGGCAGCCCTGTTAACAGGCAGTGGAACCTGAATAAAGCAAACAAACATCTACCAATAGGAAAAGTAGTGATGTATATACTGCAGATATGGCCACCAGATTGTGTGCAAAAAGGTTCACAAGAACAACAAAATTGTACCTGAACATAATTAAGCTCTTGGTAAACTCTTCGAGCAAATTCATCCATGAGAGCAACAACATCACTGGATATAAAGTCGACATATTTATTTATTAGAAAGCCAAGACCCCTCAGTAGATAAAAATCAAGCCCGATAATATCCTCAATACCAGGCCTTTGCACCTTAACAGCTACCAGCTTCCCAGAGTATTTTAATCGTGCCTTATAAACTTGACCTAAACTTGCGGCAGCAATTGGGGAAGGTGATATTGATGAGTAGATTGAATCAAGAGGAAACCCAAGCTCCCTCTCGATACACGCAAATGCTTGTTCATCTGGAAATGTGGGAAGTGAATCCTGCAAGACAGTTACATGTAAACCAATTGGCAGTATAAATAGATGAAAAATGGACGGAATCACCCTAGCTATCAGGAAATATAATGAAATGGTGAGTTCAAGCTGATGCCATTTACTTCCTACTAATGGCACAACCATTCTGAAAGCCATCCTCCACCTCCTTAAAAATAATAAACACTCCGCTAATAGCAAGAAATTCTGGGTGAATATATTTTTTGCAATTACATGGACGACACACACACAAGCACAAGTGCACCCCTTAAACACGCTCAATCTTTGAACAAATCTTTGACCTAGTTAAATTTCTATTGAAAGCACACCGGTGGGTGTAATATTCATTGGGTGTCCATGATTTGAACTCTAGGTGAAATGGTGGATAGCTCTTTGAATGAATTGTTATGCATTAAATAACTAAAGTAAATCCACCGACACTCAATCTTTGAACAAGAGCATGCCACATTGGCTTAACGTTGATCTAGGGTAACATCATAACCAGTTTGAATCAAATAGGCAGATTTAAACAAGTGTAGGGCAAACAAGAACGGGTACCTGCAACTCGGAGAGCTCCTCGAGGAACTCGGGCGGGCAGAGATCGGGCCGCGTGGACAGTCCTTGCCCAATCTTGACGAACGTCGGGCCGAGCCTGGTCAGTATGGTCCGCAGCTCTATCGCCCTCGCGCGCTTCATAGCTGATGACGCCCCCCTCTGCTCGTCCAGCAGCAGCTTCAGCCCAAACGTCCCTATCTTGGACAGCACGTCCACCGCTCGCTGTGCCACCTGGTAAAGCAGCAGCAATCCACAGCACACAGGTCAAAATTCGAGTTGCCGATAACATAGATAGCGCAAGTGTCGGGGGGGTTGCCTACCTTGGTGGGTCGGGAGCCGTAGCGGGAGGCGAGGAGTTCAGGGGTGAAGACCGTGGCGGCCGCGGCGCGTGCCATGGCGCGGGACTCGGCCTGCAAGTCCTCGGCGCGGTCGCGTGCCAGCGAGGCCACGGCGGGCGGGGAAGCGCGGGGGGAGATCTGGATGGAGAGGTCCGGGGACGGGGGCGCCGCGGTGGAGGCGGCGCGGAGTAGTAGGGAACGGCCGCGGTGCCGGCGCCGGCGCCGGCAACTGCAAGCCGCGCCGCGCGGAGGGGAGGGTACGGAGAAGGAGACCGATGCGGCCGCGGCCGCAGCCGCGGCAGCGGCCGGGGAGGTGGTGGCCGCCATGGGCGGCGGTGGGGGGAAGTGTGGTGGGGGAGCGCGCGCGTCGCGGGGCGGACAAGCGGGTCGGCGGGCGCTTACGGAGGGGGGGGGGAACGCGGCTAGGGTTTTCGCGAGGGGCGGTGTTTTCGCGAGGGGACGACGAGGCGACGTTGACTGGGCCGGGCCGTCGCGGATGGGAAAATCGCGGCGCGTCTGGCGGGGAGCGGACGGAGGAACGGATATGTAGCGGCGTTATAATAGTAGAGATATTAAAATCAACACAGGTGTGATGTGATGTATGTCATTGCGACAAAAATCCCAGTGAAAACGTGGTGCTTATGTACCGAGGAAAGATGATGTTTCAAAGCACCCCAAAGCGATTTTTTTAAAATTAGTATTTAAAAAAACAAATTTGTATGGCGGACTCAAAAAATTGCAAAAATAGCATCCGATCGGTTAATCATCGACCGACTGGTGCCACGTGGCAGCCAGTCGGCCGATGGTTGACCGCGCCCTGTCACGCCGCCCATGCCCGCGCTCGCGCCCGCCCCACGCCCCCTCGCCGATCGCATCCCCGCGCTCCCTCGCTGACCGCGCCCCACACCCCGCCCCGTCCGCCCGTCCTCTCGCCTCCTGCGCCAGACGGCACCCGCGCCCACCACCAATCGCATCGGCTCCCGCCCGTCTGCGTGGCGCGTGGGGCGGGCGGTGGGCAGCCGACGCGGGAGGCGAAAGGGCGGGGCGAGGCATGCACGGGCGCAATTGGCGAGGGGGTGCAGGAGGCGAGGGGGCACTGGGCGGGCGCGGGCACGGGGCAGGCGCAGCGCGGCGCGGCGCGATGCGTTCCGGGCACCAGTCGGCTGACCAAGTGCTGACTGGCTGTCACGTGGCACCAGTCGGCCGATGGTTGGTTGACCGGATACTATTTTTGTAATTTTTTAAAATCGCCATACAAATTTGATTTTTTTAAAAAAATACTATTTAAAAAATCCCAAAAAGCAACAACCTTGAGAATAAATCCATCTGTTGATATCATTTCATGGGATAGTTCATAAATCTGGAGAATAAAAATTCCTTATCCATTCGATGAATGTTCCTAGAACGCTCAAAATGTAGAAGAAAATTTATCAGGTTGTCTTTATTTGTCTTGCACACGAAGGGTGAGTATACTAGAGGCCACGTTTCCGACAACAGGATTAGTTGCTTTCATCTCACATCTCACAAAGTACACGGAAGAAAAGACACGAGCTGGCTACTAAGAGCGTCTCCATCGGAGTTACTATTCTACTTGCTATTTCTTAAAATAGCAAAAGTAATCTGAAAAACATCTCCACTTGCATAATTGATATGTTAATTTAGGTAGCTCCCTATTTTTTAATTTTTCACTGACACTTGTCACTCTAACAAGTCAACCAATCTTGATACTCCATTGAGTATCGAGTTTGTTTGATTATTTTCATTTTTTTACATATACATAAATTGATAAACTATAACTACATTCAAATAGAAAGTCACATTTAGCAAGTGTAATGGAGTAGATAACAAAATAGCAAGCTAATTTAGGGGGTGTTTAGATAAAGGAGCTAAATTTTAGCGCTTGTCACATCAGATGTTTGGACATCAATTTGATGGACTAAACGTGAATTAATTATAAAAATAATTGCAGAATCAGAAGATGATCAGTGAGACGAATTTATTAAATCTAATTAATCCATAATTAACAAATGTTTATTGTAGCATCACATTGTCAAATTAAGGCGTAATTAGGCTTATTAGATTCATCTCGCGAATAATCCACCGATTATGAATGAGTTTTGTAAATAGTCTACATTTAATACTTCAAAATAGTATCTAAACATTCGATGTGATGAAGGCTAAAAATTTAGTCTACAATCCAAACACCCCGTAGCTAGAAGGTTTACTGTTGCTTTAAATAACAAGTCAAAAATAACAATCATAATAGTGATAAAGTCTGAAACTGACAAACATGATCAGGTCACAGATATGAAAACATTCAGATGTGCATAATCTGTCGTGCAAATTCATTTCAAATCCAACAAAAAATGTTTTATTGCACATTATGTTTTTATTACACATTCAAGTAAAGTAAAAAATAATAATGGCAATAAACAATGAAACATAGTATCACTATATCAGATGATCTAATTTGTTCTAAAGTAGCATCTTTCTTTTCATGTTCGATGCAGCAAGGTAATGGTGGTGTCATGATCAGGTGGAGCTCCAATGGTTGGCCTTCTCGAAGCCGTTCCTGCCATGGTAGTAGTCCTCCATGGCCTGCTGGATCTCGGCGCGCGTGTTCATCACGAACGGACCGTGCTGCACCACCGGCTCGTTGAGCGGCTGCCCGCCGACGAGCGCGAACCGCAGCGGCTTGCCGGACTTGTTCCACACGCTCAGCCCGTCGCCGGGGCCGAGCACGAGGCAGTGGTGGGCGCCGACGCGGGGCGCCTTCTCCGTCCCGAACACGCCTTCGCCGTCGATGATGTAGACGAAGGCGTTCCAGCCCTCCGGGACGGGCTGGTGCAGCTGCGACCCCGGCCGCATCGTGAAGTCCATGTACATCGTCGGCGTCCGCGTGTACACCGGCGACCGCGCCCCGAAGGCCTCGCCGGCGATGATCTTCACCTCGACGCCGTCCTTCTCGGCGCAGCTTATGTCGTTGCTCTGAAGCTCCTGATACCGCGGCTCAATCCTGTCCATGAAAACCATTCATGAGCATTTGCAAACAACCAAACGTTGCAACTTGCGAAATTGTATCAAAGTTGCGATCTTGCGGGAGAATTGTTGGAGAAAATCGTCTCCTACATCTTGTCCTTGGAAGAGAGGTTGATCCAGAGCTGGAGGCCCTTCTGCACCCCGTCTGCTGCCGGCATCTCCGAGTGAACGATGCCGCGGCCAGCCGTCATCCACTGATGAACATTCAACAAGACATGTTGAAGATTGCAATGTCAGCATTCGAAAGCAAGCAAGCAAGGGGAAATCTCTCTTTTTTTCTGGTGAAACGTCAATTTCTGAAGTGATCAAATCATGATGGTGTCCATAGTTGGAGGGTAAGGTGAGACCTGGACATCTCCTGTCCTGATGGTGCCCTTGTGACCTGCAAAGTCCTGGTGGGTGAAGGCCCCCTGAATTGAAACCAACAGCAGCATTTCAGCAAACACCTTATAGGCAAAAATAAGATGGAAAAAACACCAGACAAAAAACGATTGGTTGTTCGTACGTCAAGCATGTAGGTGACGGTCTCGAATCCTCTGTGGGGATGGTCCGGAAATCCAGCAGGCTTGGAAACTTGTAACAGACAAGGATCCCAATTAATTAATTAAGTATGAACGAGTTTGATGGCCAAGATGCGAAATTTGATCATTCGAGCACAGAAAGTTCGCGGTTTTAGTCCGGTGATTTGGGAAAATGGAAATTACCGGAGAATTCATCGAGCATGAGGAAAGGGTCGAGGTTCCTGAGCTCGTGCCTGCAGAAAGAGAGGTCAACGCCCCACCAGAAATTCAGATTGTGATCGCAATCGAGTAAGAGGATTGAATGATCCTATTATCCGTTACCTGCCGATGCTCCTCCGGACGGTGGCGCCCTGTCCCTCGGGCTGGGACTCCGCCAGGAGCTTCTTGACCACCGTCCTCGGGTTCTCGAAAGGCGCGGCGGCGGTGGCATCTGACGCCGGCGACGACGACGACGAAGACATGGCTGCTCGAATCAGCAAGACCAGAGCAAAAACAATCAGGAGAAGCAGTAGCAGCTGCTTGGCTTTGGCGGTGGGAGAAGAAGTACTTAGTGGTCTTCTCTTCGATGCCGCGGCAGCTGGGAGATGGCGGGTGGTGGTGATCCTGCCGAGACGGGAGGAGAGGGTGGTATAAATAGGGGAGGAGGAGGAGAGCAGCTGCTGCCTCAGCCTCGTCATGCGCATGCTCATGCTCGTCGTCATCCTCGCCGGCCTGCCTCGTGTACCGCGCCCGCGTCTGATAAATAGCAAAACAGCACTAGAGAATTGGAGATCGAGTCGAGTTGAACGGTTTGACCAGGATTGCTGCGTTCTTTGGCTGATCTAAAAACAAAATCGATTTTTTTTTCAGCGGTAGACTATGCGGCTGCTTGGGTTGGGGTTGACCAGACAGAGCAAAGCCTTTGCTTTTCTCTATATTTTTGTTTTTCGGGAAGGCTAGAGCCTAGAAGGGCCGACGACGTGCTTACGTAATACGCTGCGTCATCATTTTCATGACGGCATCCTGTCGTCGTCGTGATGTAACTGCGACATCGCTGCCAAGGAACATGGAATCGGACTACGATTATTTTGTTAAGGAATTCATAATTCAATCTAAAATCTGCAGCCTACTGTGCTACTATTCCCTTAATCGCTGCAATTAACATACGCGATCAGTACGGATTTAACGACAACTACGGCGTGTGATAATCAGAGCTAGCAGCACATGACATATCAGCACAAAATTAATTAATCTAGCATGTAGAACAGAGGTTCGGTTCCAAAAGAATAAAAAATCCAGTCGAAAAATTGAAAGACAAAACTCTACTCTACTCTACTCTCCAAACTACAAACTTAAGAATCTATCCATGCCTGAGACTTGGCCGGTGCAGCTGGAGACGACGCCTGGGGCTCCACCTTCTGTGCTGCTGTGCTCCTACCAGCTCAGGGAAGTTGGACGAAGACAGCAAGGGCAGTCTATTATCATGGTAGCCCCGGGCCCTGCCATTGCCCCGGTAACCACCTCGCCGGTAGCCACCGTTGCCAGAATAGCCGCCTCGGCCGCCGTGCTGCTGGTGGTGTCCACCATTGCCGGAGTTAAGCGAATGCTCTTGTTGGAACCGAACATTGCCGTTGCCATTGTACCCAACCTGCTGATATCCACGACCTCGGTAGCCACCACGGTGCTCATGATAGCCACCGTTGTTGTAACCGTCATCATCAACCTTCTTTTTCTCCAGCATTTTCATACCCTCAAACTCTTCGGCAGTGACCTTCCTCCCCTCAGATTTCAAGGCCTCCAAAGCCTTCCTTTTCTCTTCAAGGACTTTCTCATATTCTTCAAGGGTCATGTCCTGCTGCAATTAAACTAGTCAGTAATGATATATATTTCACAAGGGTTTGGATTCTCTTAAACAATAAAGCTCAATTTAGCTGAAGACATGTTGAAGTAGAAACTAACCTCTGTACCCTCTGGTTCATTTCCAGCCTTCTTTACCTTAGAAACACCACCCTTAAGGTTTTGCTTCTTCCACTTCTTCTTAGCAGAGCCGCTAAGACCCTTCGGACTGTTTATCTTTCCCGCCCTTTCGGACTCACCATCCCTGAAAATAGTACAAAATTACATGATAAGGTTGTGTCCAGGAAGGAAACATTATTGATCAAACATATCAGCAAAACAAGAATGAAAATCTGTGCCACAAACTTTGTAGACTCTTCTGATGCAGAAGCAGGCTTGGCATCAGCACCACCAGCAGCAGCATGCTCCTGGCTCCAAGTTCTCCTCAGATTTATTCTCACCATCAACAGAAACAGAAGCAGTTTCAGATGCCTGCTTCTCCTTAGGCCTGTACTGCAAGTGACTCCTCCTTGACTGTCCACCACCGTAAACTTGTCTCTGACCATAATTGTAATCCTCCGCCTGATGCTCGTCATATTCATAGTGATATGATAACCTTGCTGATGGTGATTGTTCACATGGTAACCCTGCTCATATCCACCATGGCCATTACCATTGTAGATGTGGTTGTGATAACCCCGGCCTCTTCTTCCATTCTCCAGGCCCCTCTGGTGCTGATTCACTAGACACAACCAAGAAAAGGGCCGGCAATGTCAGCATCAAAATAAAAAGTAAGACTTGGATGATAAAAAGGAAAACCTCAATTGGTGATAATACATTAATACGTAATCATAAGTCAAAAAAATGATGGCAGTTGATCTAATTACGGCATAGCTATACTTCTAAAATGGTCGGAGAAACATTAGCAGTTTAGCAGATAGCAAAACATCATACTACACGATCGATCCAGACGAATCAAAGAAGATAGTTTACTCAATCGACCAGTAAACCAATAAAAAATAGCACCTTTAATTGTTGCATCAACAAATTAAGATGTGTAGATTAGATAGAATTCCCAGTGTGCAACACGACGACTGCTGCTCGACCACGGGGCAGGGTTCTGGGTCAACCGAGGAAAATATTCGGTCATCACTGAGATAGATGAAATTCGGGAATTTCAGAAATTTCGAAAAAATTTGACCGAAATTGTAACAAAATTTAAAACAAATCGAAAACTTGTATAGTAAATTTTGTTAATTTTATATATATTTAACTTTTATAGTAATTCAGATATTATCTGTTATTTAATTTTTTATTAAACCAAATTTTTTAAAACTTTGGTTACATTTAAAGAGAAAATATATAAACACACGTAATATCAAATAAATAAATTATTAAAATATATTTATAGTAAATTTAATAAACTAATTAGATATTATTGTTGTTAGTATATTTTACGTACTACTCATCAAAATTTGAAAACACTTTATAATTTTATATACTTCCTAGGATGCAAAATAATTTTCACATAAACTGTAAATTTTGCTACTTCAAAACCAAGATTTACGTAAAGAATATTACACTCCACGAGAAAAAAGAAAGGAGTAATCTTGGACGTAGTCGAAGACTTTGGACCCTTATCGACTCGAGTACCCGTTCACCCTGAGCAGCGCGTCACATGCGTGAGGTTTATGGCGGTGGGTTTCTGCATGGTACACACACGACGAGACGTGGGCACGGTGAGCAGGCGTGGAGACGGCGGCAAGGATGCTAGGCGTTGTGTGTCGTTAACTAGCCTTTTGTCCTATATCTAAGGTAGGAACCGAATGTTAATTCAGATATTTATTTCTTCTTGGATTTTTAGGTTGCATATGAACTCGAATTAAATCTGTTGAGAAGAGTAAAATTTATAGAAGTTTCTCATATATTAATGACTATAGATATTTAGGTAAAAATGTGTAGAATCTTGAGTGTTATAGCAACTTGAGAAGAATCTAAAGATAAGATATTTTTTGAAATGAGTGTGGAAATTAAATCAATAGCTCATATGTTATCACATATCAATCATCCAACGGTCTTGTAAATCTATAAATAAAGGCACCCTTCCCTCCTTGTCAATTGAATAGTGTGAGAGTAAAAAAAATAAAAATAGTCACCTAAAGAATTATGCAATCTCTTGTGTAATATTTATTTTATTAATAAGTAGTTTTTTCTTGTAAATTATAGTAGACAAAGTGATTATTAACATAGTAGGTAAGCAACCTTATGCTTGTGTGTGACTTACAAACTAGCAAAAAATGTAAATAAAAAATCATCTCATCAACCACTAGCGATAACATAGAGTATTGAAGTATTAAGAATAACAATCAGAAAGAAGTGGAGTTGTTTAGCCATTAGAAACAGTGCAGTCACTAAAAAACACAATAAACATGAGGGAAAAAAATGAAACTACTAGGTTTTCTAGAGTTTTATATGTAAGGGATGCATTGATAGACTTGTGTAGATATTAGACTAGGCTAAAAATTCAAATTATATTAAAAAATTTTGACCGATTTATACTAATTCGGAACTCACCAAAATGGGTGAATTTCGGTAAATTTCGGACCATTCGGTCCGAATCCCAGATCCCAGCCACGGGGGAGATGAGAACCGAAAAACCACACATACCATAATGACTCTGGTGGTTGTGGTGATGCAGGTTGGCGGCGGCGGCGGCAGCTTGGGCCTTCTTCTTGCCGACAACGGCGACGATGACCTCCTCGTCGGACTCTCCATCGACGAGGCCGAGGAGTGCGAAAGGGTTCGACATAGCTGATGCAGTGCCTGCTGGGCTAGGGTTTTGGCGCCAAAACCCTCGCGGTGGACTCGGCAAATCAATCACGGGAGTGGTTGTAAGCTTGTAAATTGTAATAGCGAGATCGCTTGTAGTCGAGGGCTTGTGGAGTGGCCGGGTGGCACCATTATATAGAGCAGCGGGGAGACGAGGCCTCGCGTGGGCCATTCGATTCGGAGGTATCAACCTTCGCCTCTGAATCCGATTTGCTTCCCGTGCACCGTTTAAATAATTAAGTACTGACGGAATTAATAAAGAGCTATATCGGATCAATCTTTCTGTCCCGAGCCCGATTTGATTCCTTTGTTGACTGTACGTACAAGTATACACATTGTAATTAGAGGATTACTCCAAATATCGTTCCACGCTACGTTACTTAACGTTAAATATGAAAATACACAATTATATTAGTAATATTTTGTAGGTATCGTCCCTTTATTTCAAGAGCTCACCTTGAATTTCGGCTCTCGCATAAAATTAAAGAATTTCATTAGAGCAACTCCAGTAGCTCTTAAATCAGAGCCCCTACTTTTGATTTGAGGGTTTCCTGACTTTTGAGATGCCTATTTTTGAGTTTTCACTCCAGTGGTGACTCTCAAAATAGAGTCCCTGTTTTTAATCTTTATCATTTCTTCACGTACTATACACGTGTATTTGACAAAATCATATTACATAATAAATTATTTATTGTTTAATAATGAATGACTATATTTAAATTTTTAAATATAATACAAACATTCAAATTTAAACATAGTAATAATTATTCAATTATATTAGTAATAATTATTTTTGCAGCTTCATAAGTTAGCGTATCGGTTTTATTCAGTAAACGTACAAGCCCTTACTGAACAATCATGGCATGTCCATTATTTTGTTCGTGTTTGTTTCAGTTTTCCTTTTGCTTTGTTGCTGCAGTTGATTATTACATGAAAGAAGTGAAGAAGAGTTAGATATTTGGTATAACTTCAACTATGAGAATTATACTGAATCTAGAGTTTATATAGTATAATAAAATAATTTAAAGCTTTTGTTTTTAGTTCAAAATAAAAATTATATTACTTGACTAAATATCTTCAAACATGCACCGCTCAAGATCCAGTATTTTTTGGAGCTTGATCGAGTAATTTTGGATCTGAAACTATACCAAATAGGACCTTACTATACTTTAGCAATATCGCTTTTTGTTTTTCAGTTTAATCGCTAATTATAATTATTTTATATGCTGGGAATAATTTTCCGTCGTTTAGCTAACAATCTAATATTTTTTTAAAGAAGAGATCTATAATATGTCCCAACAGGGTTAGGGGGACTAAAGGCATCTTCAAAAAACAATCCAAATTTGAACCTACATATCTTGATATGGATGGCCATCTATAAAAATTCTCTCTTCGTAATTTTTGTACACTCCAACAGATATATATCATCCTTCATATTTCACTCTTCTATATTTTAATATTTTCGTACAACCACTATATTTCTAATGACTATATTTTCAATGGTTATATTTCTAACAATTATATTTCTAATGGTTATATTTCTAGCTAGCTTCTCTATATACTCATTCTTCTATTGTTGTTAGTTGTATCTCCACATCTACTTTTGTATCTCCACTCACACTTCACATATTTTTCTTTACTTCATATTATAATGAGTCACTTCCAATTGCATCAAATGCTATTTGATTCATTGTCCTCCTCCGACGAAATAATTTTTGTTGCAGTTGTTGAAGCACCAGAAGAATATGAGCAGTTGAGTACACGACACCATGACGGTTCTGTGCTAGGACGTCGGATAATTCATCGTGATAGACTAGCCGGACATGCTAGACTGTACCAAGACTACTTTTCAGATAATCCTATGTATGACCCAACTATCTTTCGTCGAAGGTTTGCAATTAGTTCATATTATGTTTTATGTTTTATTTTTTATTTTCTCATCTTTTTTCATGCAGGTTTAGAATGTCTCGTTCTCTTTTCCTACAAATTGCACATGTTGTGGAACAACATGATAACTATTTTATGCAAAAAAGAAATAGTGCCGGAGTTCTTGGGTCATCTCCTCTACAAAAGATTATCGCAACATTTCAAATGCTAACTTACGGAGTTCTAGTCGATGCTATAGATGAATATATTCACATTGGAGAAAGTACTACTATAGAGAGTCTTAAAAGATTTGTGAAAGGTATTGTTGTAGTCTTTGGAGATGAATACCTTAGGTCTCCAAATGAGAATGACACTCAAAGATTACTTGCAATTGGAGAGCAACGTGGTTTCCCTGGAATGCTAGGAAGCATAGATTACATGCATTGGAAGTGGGAGAATTGCCCCACATCATGGCAATGTATGTATAACAGTCATGTTCATGAGCCCACAATTATTTTAGAAGCAGTGGCTTCACAAGACCTTTGGATTTGGCATATATTTTTCGGTTTACTAGGTTCTCACAATGACATCAATGTTCTTCACCATTCCACTCTATTTACAAAGCTAGCCGAAGGACAAGCCCGAAAAGTAAATTATACTATTAATGGTCACAACTACACAATGAGATATTATCTTGTAGATGGTATATATCCATCATGGGCCACATTTGTGAAGACAACATCATGTCCATTGTTTAATAAGACAAACATTTTTCCCAAGCTAAAGAATCAGTTAGGAAAGATGTTGAACGAGCCTTTGGAGTTCTACAATCTCATTTTGCCATTATGCATGGACCAACAAGATTTTGAGATCAAGAAATACTTCGACAAATCATGACGGCTTGTGTCATCATGTATAATATGATAGTTGAAGATGGGCAGTCTAATGAATCAAATGACTTCAATTACGAAGGAATCAGAGAAAGGGTGACAATTTCCCATACTCATTAGAAACGGACACACTCATTCTCAACTCCAATATGACTTAGTTGAGCACATATAGCAGTATTATGGTGGGAACTAGTATTTGCAATATGCAACAATATTTATATACACAACATTGTGGTAGTATTAATGATGTATTCATATATGCTTTTCATTACTGCTACCACCATTGAACTAGCTTGTATTCAAATCATACCAGAATTAGGAGGCATTCACCACTGAGAAGTTATGGGAAAGTAATGTGCATTCTGTGAGAAGTTATTGACAATGGAGAACAAACCTTCGATCCTATAAGTTTATAATTACAATAGCAGAATCAAATTTCTTTACTAGAGGGAAGAAAACTCCTTGAAAATAAAGTTCAGACTTTAGAGATAGAGGTCAATTGACAAGTATCTAACAAAACAATCATATGATTTTTTACGGGGAACGTGGATGGTGGTTGCGTCGAAGCGAAGGCCAGCGCAGTGGTGGCGTAGGACACAGGCGACAGTGGCTCAGGAGCCTTGGCATCAGCCGTAAGCAAAGGGAAGCACATATCTGACCTGCCATTGCCAGATCCCAAGTTCACTTGTTCTAAAAACGCTTCATTGCTGCTCTTCCTCTACACCTCCCAAGTAGGCAAGCACTAAAATCCCACAAAAAAACGAACATTGCACTGAAAAGAACACTTCATCTGTGAAATCCGCTAGCTGGTTTGGAGGGAGGAGGACTCCGGATGAGCACGGGAGCAGCTGAGGTTATTTTTGCTGGGTGCGATGGCGTTGCTGCTGGAGGAAGAAAACTGTGTTGCTGCTAGCCAAATTAATATGGCGCGGGAGATGGTGTGTCTTCTAGAGTTGCTCTAAGGATCCAATTTAGGATTTTTCTTAGCAAGTTTCAGGAAGACAATTCGTACAACGCCGTTGTTGATTATTTTGCATTGTAAATGAGCTACATGCATGCAAATAAGGGGAAATATTATGTGCAATCGTGTGATCTGGTACATCCAATCAAGATCCAACGGTTACATATGAAAAAAGTAAAAAGTACTAGGTTTCATATGTAACGATTGGATCTTGATTAGATGCACCAAATCGCATGATTGCAGATTGCACATGATATTTCCCCTGTAAATAAAACAGGAAAAGAACAACGAGTTGCACACACGTTGTTGGCATCCGCGTGAGCAAGCTAGCTATCGCACAAGACGAGTCAGAGAATATTGTTTCAATATTTGGAATGGGTTCGTCCAAAAAAACATATGAATTCGTCTCATTTCATGTGTGAAGGCTCCACAACAGGATTGGAAGTTCCGAGACAGAGGCTCTACGAATGAGCCAGATGCTTTAGGGTGCCCCGGAGGTTCGAGGCGAGACAAAGTCTCATTTCTCTTAATTCACCAACCAAAAATGAAACTAGGACATTTCATTCCTCACAACCAAACACAAGATGGGATGATGAAATGATGGGATGATTTCATTCCAAAAAACATGATAGTACATTTGATTCTTTTATAATTTATTTTAGATTTATACAAAATAAAAAATTACTCAAATGATTTGTTAATTACACCTTGTTATAAAATATGAGTTATTACTTTGTGATAAGGGTAACATTTATTCCACGATGACATGCATTAAATAATTATAAAAAAGTACATAAAAGTTAGAAGTTAAATGACATGTATTTGAGAAAAGCCGGGGATACTATTTGGGGAAATAATCCTGTCAGTAGTAGTGGCAAGACCGCAGGTCTTGGATACAACCACGAAGCTTACGGTTATAGAGTCCTAGCTACCGGACGCCAAGCCGTAGGGCGATCGACCCCGAAGTATCAGGGGTGTCCAGTGGTTGATGGTGGGCTCCGCAAGGGCTTGGGGTCCTCGCAAGTACGCTGGAGAAAGTGGCGCGGGGAGTCCTGCTGAAGACCGGACGAAGACCCCGTCAGAGGCCCAAGGCCTCCGAGGGCGGTTCCGAAGAGGGCCATGACGAAGGCCTGACGCGAAGCCCTCTGAACCTCGGTGGCCCCCAGACGGTAACCGCTAAAGTGAAGACGTGACGGCTACAGTGCCCAGTGGCTTGTGTAGAATGAGATGCGGGGGCCTATAGCAGTCAGATCATGACTAAGCATACAACAGGACCATACGCGCGCCATCACACCTACCATATGTAGCTCTACTCAGGCGGGTGCGTGAAGCCATTACCATCATACCCCTACTAAGCTGGGAATACAGGGTCTGTAATGACGTATGTAAGTTGGAGGTAGAAGGGTATTTGTCCCGCAAGGGTCCCTCCTATAAATACCTTCTCCCCATATTGTATAAGGATCATCTTCTTCTGGGAGTAAGGAATACAACTTAGCCTAATCCATTTAGCCTAAAGGAAACATATCCACTTAGCCTAATCCATTTAACTCTGTTGACGCAATCCTTTATACCAACAGATACTAAAAACAACTTATAAAATTTGGAGATAATAGGTTCTTAGGTGATGGAAGAACTCAAGAACAACTATAAAGAAAAAAGAAAAGCAATATCCATGCTAAAAACAAACATATTGTCGATGAATCACTGACCAATACACCCAAGGGGTACATGAGGTGGAGATTAGATATGTGTAAGGAAATCGCAATGCCTTTAAATCTGATGGTCAACTCTAGAACACAAGAGTAAAGTTTTAAACTGTTTCAGGCCTCCTAGAAGATAATAGCCCTACGTCCAATGTTTTAGTGTGTAATATGACGATGGATCTTACAATACGATGCAGTAAAGCTAAGGAGACAAGCGTCGAAAGCAATAAAAATATGCTAGAGAATTTATCCTTGGAAGGGTTTTCACTTCCTTTATATACTCAGGAAGTGAGCCCAACAACACATGACCCTATCCCGAGTCGATGTAGGATTTCCTACCGAATCCAGGTGATAAATCCTTAATTAAAAGGATTTTCGTATAAACAAATATTTTGATATCATATCTAGAGTTTAACTATCCAATAAGAATTCATTTTTCCTTATTAGAATCAGACCCCTATTCACGGACCATATCGAACGATCAATGTTTGTCTTTATCTGCCCTTGGTTCGGTCTGATAAGTCCAACTGCGGAGCCACCCAGGGTCCACACACATCAACAATATTCTTTTATTAAATGTAAATTTTATTGTACACCTAAATTAATAAGAACACATATTATCTGAATTATTAATAGATCACTCATTTTTTAATTTTTTTATTATATTGTTTTTATCTTGCATGCAAATGCAAACATTATCATATGTCATGTAAGTGTTACATGCGGCTGTTTTAGGGAGCGTTTGGTTCCATGAATTAAAGTTTAGTGCATATCACATCGGATATTTAGACATCAATTTAAAAGACTAAATATGAACTAATTATAAAAATAATTACATAATCAAAGGATTATTCGTGAGATGAATCTAGGCCTAATTAATCCATAATTATCAAATGTTTACTGTAGTATCGCATTGTCAAATCATGGCATAATTAAGCTTATTAGATTCGTCTCACGAATAATCCACCGATTATGAATGGGTTTTGTAAATAATCTACATTTAATACTTTAAAATAGTATCTAAACATTCGATGTAACGGATTCGATGTAACGAGACTAAACTTTTGTACTAAAAAAAACAAACACCCCCTTAATTTTCTCACCGCCTCAGGTTTTTTCCTCTAATTGAACTTCCTCTTATTATTCTCATCCATGCATCAACTACTAAAATCAATTGAATCACTGACCTCTTTCTGAGATAACTTTTATATATACCATGAAAATTCCTTTATTAAATTCAGGTAGTTCTTTCATACCAGATCAAGCAATTTTGCCACATTCTCTTCTTCAAGAACCAGATTTATAATTTTTTTGCGAGGTAATATGAAATGTGTTTTCGCGGCATAAATCTTTTGTTTTGAAGACTCTGTGGAATTTTTATCACCCTGTAAAAAAATGCCAAATTGTCAATGCAGAGTCTTGAAATCCTCAATGAACAAGAAGAGAGATACATTTTAAAAATGAGAATGTACATAAACTATATTACGAGGGAGAGAAGCGAAAAAAAATACAAACAATATACTTCATGCAACATGGTGCATGAGAATGAAAAGTGAAAAACAATACAATATATTATGAGAAAGAGAATGAGAAAGTGAAAAACAATACAATATATTATGAGAAAGAGAATGAGAAAGTGGAAAAAATAATATATTATGAGAAAGAGAATGAGAAAGTGGAAAAAATTAAGAAATGAAAAAAAAAATGTCTGAGCCCAGGTTCGAACTGGGGACCTCTAGTGTGTGAGACTAGCGTGATAACCGACTACACCACCCAGACAAATTAATTTTATTTTCACACATTTTATATTAAACTGTGATTATAGCTTAAGACATGTAATATATATATATAAACTAACTAGTAGAGCCAGGTAGGTAAAGATAATCTATGAGACATTGATTTGTTTATTTGCAATAAGATTATTAGCATTCTCTGCTAGTTAACTACGCAAGGAATGAGAAGGAGATAATAATACATGAGGCCGGGATACGTTTGAGGGTTGTTCCATGAAATCCGATCCGTATAACAAATAAACCATATCCCTGGAGATGACGACTTCTGTACATTTTTCGCATGCATGGAATGATTCGTTTACTTTCCAAAACGATATGCAAAATGATCCTCGCATTTCAAATGACTAGTAGTCGGTCCGTGCTAACACTACGATTATAATCAACTTTTTTATTAGAGTATATATACCTTTGATGTAAAAACTTTCGATGTCTAAAAGCAAATAATTTCTTCACATAGTCATATATTATAAAACAAAAAGGAGAGTCAAAGAATGAATAATCATATGTCACAAATTACCTTCATAAATAATAGTTTGTCCGTGCTAACGCTACGGTGAAAATCAAAATACTTATGTTTTAATAATAATTTTATATTTTCCAGTATAGATATGCTAAATCACACCCAAAAAAACATTTATCAGTCTTGTGATATTTACCATTACAAAAACAAACCCACTATGTTGTCTTAGTTAGAAATAATACATCACAATTAACTAAATAGGAGGTTTTCAAAACTATCACGTCCATGTGCCTCAATGAGTGACCAACTCATTACATTTTCATCATTTTCTGTGCAAATACAAGCAAACTATAAATACTAAGTAGTTACGGAGGATAATCATCTAGTTACACAATGATTATGACAATGACAACAAATTTAATTTGATGCTAATAATACTACACTCAAATGAGAAGTAAATACAATCGGCGTCCATAAATCATTTACAAGTATGGAATTTGGATCAATCTAAGCAACTGATTATTTTAGTATGATATATTAGATAGACACATACGTACTCAACTCAAACTGAACTGATTACTTAGAAGTACTTTATGCATAATCAATATGTTGAAACAGTTCATATGGTTCGTTTTGGCTGTCGCGGTGATGCATTATTGATGTAAGAGTACAGGTTTAATTTGCTAATGATGACCATGTATAAGACGAAAGAAAAGTTTGCAGATCTGATGAATAATTCATGTGTTATTTCATTCAGCACTGAATTAATGTCCAACATTGGTAAATAAGCTAGGAAGAAGGTTAAACTTACTTGGAATATTGTCCCGAGCTTTTTCAATGCTCTTCTTAGCTTGCTCGTAACTTCAAAATATCTTTTGAGACATTGTTGTCTTTCGGAACCTGTAAAAGATTACACAAAATGTGTATTGCATAATTTTTATTGTACGGTGGGAGCCTTAAATGGATAACAAGGATTCAGAAACACTTATCGCTTGGCAAACATGTGGAAATGTCGACTCAATATTGACCACATTAATTTTCCACAGAGAACTAAGCATGACATCTTTTTTCTCCTTAAAAATCTTCATTAACTTCTCCTTATTGTCACTTTACTCCATCTTTTTCATTCCTTCGTGTGTAACTATATTTACATTGGTGTCTAAAAGACAAGGCAGAGAGATTTACAATAATATTGAAACTATGAAAGTTAAGATAACATGTTAGTTTGTTGTTTAACTAATAACACTTAATATGATTTAAATGAAAATGAGAGGTGCCACCCTAAAACTAGAAAACACGTGATATACAAGTAACTGCAACAGCTTTGGGGCTCAAATTAGCAGGAAGTAACATTCACATTTTAGTATTTATTGCTTATGACATAGTTGCTTTGACTAGTGAAAACTAAAACATTCCGCATGTTATATGTTTCATGCTTTTAAGAGAATGCCGTTAAGTTGACAAAAAAAAAAGAAGATAACTAGCTTGGTTGAAAAGTGTGCTCATATACTTGCTTTAGTGTTAACAAATTCTGCTAGGGTCTCTGTTCACCTTCATACCTAATAAGAAAGTTCAACATTAGGCTCATTGTTATTTACAATGGAAAATGTAGTGAACACATAATTAACAAAAAAGTATGTATGGATTCTCTCTAATAACACTCACAATATGGGCTTCTCTAAAATAACACTCTCGAGTAAGACCAATTGATAAAATAGCATATTCGGGTTTTCCTCTATTGACCTTTTTACCCCTTAGAAGGCCAAAGCAGCACAGTTCGGTATGGGTGCGCACACTTTCCCCGGAACAGCGCCCCACGGTGGCAGTCGTCGCACCCCCTCACACACATGTGCGTGGCAGTGGCGGAGGGGACCTCATGCGGCGGTGGAGGGGCGGAGGGGACCTCATGCGGCGGTGGAGGGGCAGAGACTCCGGATGGGATGGACAGCGGCGGAGGGCGCATAAGGACGCCGCACCCCCTCGCACACATGTGCGGGGCAGCGACGGAGGGTGGCGAAGGATCTAGGTGGGATGTGTAGCGGCGGAAGGCGCCCGTGTGGGGCAGTGTGGATGGGGTCCTCGTGCGGCAGTGGAGGGGGCCAAAGGACGCCACACCCCATCGCGCACGTGTGGAGCAGCGACGGAGGGGACCTTGTGTGGTGGCGGAGGGGGCGAAGGCTCCGAGAGGATGGGGAGCTGTGGAGGGGGGCGTGCATGGCAGCGTGGAGGGGGCTTCACGCGGTGGTGAAGGAGGACTCACGTGACAGCGGAGGGGACGAAGGCCACAGTACCCCCTTGCGCACATATGCAGGGCAACGGCGGAGGGGGTCGAAGGCCGCTACACCCCCTCGTGCACATGTGCGGGGCAGCGGCAGAGGAGACCTCACGTGGCGACGGATGTGGGCGAATCTCTGGGTGGGATGGGCAGCGACAGAAGGGGCCCGTGTGGGGCAGCGCGGAGGGGGCCTCGTGCAGTAGCAAAGGGGGCCGAAGACTCCGGGCGGGATGGGGCAGCGGAAACTTAATGACGGATTTAAGTAATAAATAAATTAAGAAAGGAAATAAAAAAAGTGAAACTTGTATCGAGTGTGTCACCTAAATTATATTTGGTAGTAGGTATAATTTGTATTAATTATAGGTGCAAGAATTATATACATATCATGTGTGTGCATTAAGGAACATAAATAAAACTTTTATGCTTGCAATTTTTTTAAAAAAACACAAAATTAAAATGTGATACTTATATGGCATGGCATCCGAATTTAAGTCGTTATTAATTATATTTGTCAAGTAAATATTAATTTACATGACAGTATAAAACAACATATGGAAAGTGAATAAAGCTACGCAATATATTTGCACTTTTTAATTAACATGGGCGGCCATATCGGATGCAAAGATTGAATTATATTTGGTAGGGATAATTTGTATATTAATTATAAGTGTCATGTATAGCAGAAATATCATGTACGGTGCCGCACACTTAGGTAAGAAACAAAATAATTAAGGAAATTAAATAAAAATAATATATTTATAATTTAAAAAAACGACACGAAATTAAAATGTGATATTTATATGGCATGATGCCCGATATACTTACCATATATATAAGTCTCTATTAATTATATTTGTCAGGTAAATCTGAATTTATATGACAATATGAAACAACATATCGAAAGTGAATAAACCTACACGATATATTTACAATTTTTAAGAAATAATCATAATTAAAATTATATATGGTAATTAACACGCAAAATATACATCACTCCCGTTAATTGATTTCACTTTTTTTCGATTTATAAGCCCATGAATAGTCTGTGTAAGCCAACACCATATAATCGCACTTCGTTTTCAATTGGATCAAGTTTTTTTGTCAATTCGTCAATGATAATCTAGTGCCGCATGCGTCAAAATCAAATATATGCATGTTTTTTGTATGGAAAATACCCGGAATCAAATATGTGTTTTTCATGGAAAGTAGTATGGCCACTGGAATTAAATTTACATGCATGCATATTTTTCGTGTCTAAATTATACTCTTTTAATTAATTTATCAATTTATGCCCTTAAAAATAAAAAAAAAATAATCACCTCCAAGGGCCTTGTCGTTGGCCTTGAGCTCCCGCGCCCCTCAGAGCATCTCCGCCAATGGCCCTGAGCCCTCGCACCCCTTCGTTGTCCCTTCCGAGTTTCTCCACCGGCGGCCCAAACCCCCTTCGAGCGTCTCGCCAGTGGCCCTGAGCCCCCTCGCCTCTCCGCTGACACCCCCCCCCGTTAACCCCCGTCGGCGCCCCTCCGCTAGTGGCCCCCTCCACTGATCCTCTTCGAGCCCCTCCGCACGACTCACAAGTGTCGGATGTTATTATCCTTTCAAAATTCAAAGGAAAAAACATGAATATGTATTGTACAGCTAGCTAGCAATATTCAAACAATAATTTTAATAGCATTAATCCTTTGTAACCCTATGATATAATGCAAGTCTCTAGAATTATGAGCATTAATGAAATAAATCATTTATTGTGCATGTATGAAGTAATACAAAGCAGCTAGTTATAGATGGTAACCAAATTATAGTATGACAATACATGACAGAAATGATGTACGTAGGTACCATGCATGGCAGGAGCAACCATATAAGGCAAGGAGCACAATTAGGCGGCGTGTGAGAGAAATCCATTTTATCGTACGTGGAGAGATGAATGATCCAGATGCTTCCAATGATGAAGTTATCAGCTAAATATATAGTAGAATGAAAACACACTCGCATATATTTAGTTACACACAATACTTTAGAAAATCTCCGCTATCGAGGATATATTAGAATTAATTATAATTTATCACTCCTTCCATTCATTTTTAAATGATGTCATTAACTTAACTGTTTGTCTTATTCAAAATATTTTTTAAAATATCACTTATTTTTTATAATTTATTTTGTTATTAAAGGTACGTACTTAAATCATAACATTTTTGCATATTTACACAGATTATTAAATAAGACTAATGGTAAAATATTATGATAAACGTTAATAACATTTATAAGGTTATAAATGGTACCGTTTATCCCAAAACTCTCTCCACCACCATTTGTTAGAAAATACTTCTTGTTTAAGTTTTTCAACTTTGTAATATTTACTTCATTTAGTCTAAAACAGAAGATATATACGTTTTTGTCAACAATGTATGACTTTAATAGTTAATTTTATTCACTATATACTATCAATAGCTATAAAGCTAACACTGTACAAACGTAATTTAAAAATATAAATATAACTATATAATATAATTATATGCTTGGAACCTACTATAAATATAGGACTTGTTTGTAATGTTATATTTATTTTTAAAACACACATGTCTAATATAACTTTTCATTACTCAAATTTTATAAATATTTATTTTTAAAACACACATGCCTAATATAACTTTTCATTACTCAAATTTTATAAATATTTATTTTTAAAACACACATTGCCTAATATAACTTTTCATTACTCAAATTTTATAAATATTTATTTTTAAAACACACATGCCTAATATAACTTTTCATTACTCAAATTTTATAAATATTTATTTTTAAAACACACTTGCCTAATATAAGTTTTATAGGACTTGTTTGTAATGCATTGTCCATCCCATGCTTTGAATGTAGCATTGTCTTGGTACGATAGTTTCGTGACTATCTCATGCAAACACTACATGATGAAAATGATTTATGTAATCTTAAATCATATACTTTCGCCTCACTCTTTGCTTCTCCGTTCCATATTATAAATCATTTCGACTTTTTTTACGTTCATTCACCGATGAATGAATCCAGACACATATGTGCCCAAATTTATTGATATATAAATAAATTTGAAAAAAAACAAAATGACTTATAATGTAGAACGAAGTAGTACTGATTTACCTATCAATAATCTATCCTTCATGGTATGCTTCAAACATACATCATTTTGATTTCAGTTTCGGGATTATGTCATGCAAACCAAACACATATACCATGTAATGCGGAAGTCCGTTGACAGACCACCCAAACCGTTAAGATTTTTGTTTTTTTGCTAAGCAATGTCATATTTGTCGATTGTCTTTATCGAAACCACTCGTTTTCGACAAAGATTTGATTCACCGATTTCAAATTGCTTGCCTAGTCTTTTCACATAACATTCGATGAACAACTGGTCTTTGCCAAGTGCTCAACGGATTATGCTCTGTAAACAATTTAACACTCTTTCTAGCTCGTCCAGTTCGATTTGAAAACAGATCCCAAGTTTTTTTGGTTGATCATTTTTTCGTGTTCATGCCGATGATAAATTTTTTTTAGAAGGTTATGAATAACCAGCCGTGTTGGTGAACACGAAACTGCAGCGTGCAAGGCGAAGAAAAACCGACGGCGACCGGACGACGCAGCGTGCCAAAATATTCAAACTCGCAATCGAAAAGAAAATCGAAATCGAAATCGAAAGGAAAAAAAGTGGTTGTACCAGCAGGTGGGCCGCAACGCGGAAGGCGGACGCCGTTACGCGCGAAATGACCGAGATGCCCCTGTTGCCCTTATCCACTCGAGCGGGCTTCCGCCACAAGCCCCTCGGGTTCCCCCGTAAATACGGACACCCACCGGGGGTATGGAAGTCATTTCACTGTGCAACACACCGTCGCGTCGCCATATCTTCCGCCTCGCCTCGTATCGTCTCGTATCTTCTCCCCCAATTTCTCGTCCCCCATCCCTTCGAAATATCGGCGGCGATCCCGGCTCGGAGGCTCCGCCGGCGAATTTTTTTTGGGGTGTCGCGCTTCGAATTATGGTGAGTTGGCTTGCTCCCTCACCCCCACGATTGCCGATCCGGAACTCGATTGCGATCTCCTCTGTTTAGGTTCTGCCTTGGGGGGTGGGGTGTTTTGCGCGATATTGGCGAATATTTTTGTCTGCTTCCGCGCGATTCCTTTTTTGGTTAAGGTGGTTAGTGTTCGGTGCGTTACGGTTGAGGAAATCTGGTTCTAAATCGCAGCCATTAGGCGGATTTAGGTCTGATTTAGGGATGTTTTGAATTATTTCCGCGTGTTATAGAATGGGGGAAATTGGTGTGTTTCCCCGAGATTTTCTCTTCTTCCTTGTGTGATTTAATTCTAATTTGGTCGTCTCCTCTGCAAGTGCTGATGCGAAACTTGTCCACATTTGATTGCAGATTTTTCGATGCATTTTAGGCTGAAAGTGCTCGGGTGTGAAACCTACGTGCTTTTTCTGTCGCCAAAGATGGTTTCGGCGAATATATATCAACGCTCATGAACAGCGATGATTCGTTTCTGAAACTCAGCTGCAATAAGCATGACGGTTTTGCAAATAATGCTACTAAACCATTCATGTTGTTACGCCCTCGTCTGGAACTTTCTTCTGCTGATGCAACCGTGTATGAGCAAACCTAGCGTGGAAGTGACTGTGATGACTTTGAGCGGTGGTGCGGGTTCGATCGCGTCTAGTTCTACTGATCTTCAGTGATTCTTGGCAAAAGCTCTTTGGTAAAATTTGACGACAATGGAAAGGTCAGCAATAATTGCCCCGTGAATCCTTTGTTTTGCAAAGCACGCACTAATTTCTGACATTACGTCTAATTTCTTTGCAGGTACAAGCTGATAAGGGAGATAGGCGATGGCACATGCGGAAATGTTTTTAGGGCTTATAACATTGAAACAAATGAAATTGTAAGAACTCTTGTGGTTACTTGAAGCTTTTTTTTTCTTTCAACATATTGTGTTAGCACTGTCTTCTGCTCCTTATCTAGTATGTAAGGAGTGGATAATGTTTCTAAACTTTGTTGGCACGTACGGATATATTTTTTGCAGGCTAATTATGTTAACACTTTCCTGAATACTGTCCAGGTTGCTGTTAAAAAAATGAAGAGAAAGTTTTACCAATGGAAAGAATGCATTAGCCTGCGAGAAGTAAAGGTAATTTATTTTGTCGGTAATGGATATGTCATATGTGTGATTAAGTGGAGTTGTTTGGAAAGCTGTGTTCTTAAATCTTAACAGAGAATCGTCCTTGTGCAGGCGCTTCAAGAACTAAATCACCCTAACATTGTGAAGTTGAAGGAGGTGACGTTGGAAAATCATGAGTTGTTCTTCATTTTTGAAAACATGGTTGGTCTAAAAAATCTTTCTTTGCATGCTTTAATATTTATACTTTTGGTTATGAGAATTAGGCTGGAGGAAAGGCTAAATACTAGTATTCTATTGGTTCAGATTGCTATGATCAGTTTCATCACTTCTGCACTCTTCTTCTAAACATAGTGGTGACTGGTGTGAATACTATAATGCCTTCAAATTACATGCATACTTCACAGTGATAATCATTGTAATATTTATGAATTTGCATTGGTTCTTCACTAGATGGATCATCATTCATCAATACCATTGTATTTGTTTATACCACCATTTCTGATCATTTTAGTGAGAAATCCTACCTTGTTTTATGAACTGAAGCTTTGGGTTCCTCAACGCTTCCTCTTCCCACCTGGAGTTTTCCTGTAGCCTTCCCTGTACTCATATGATATATCATTGATTTTTTCACAGGAATGTAATTTGTATGATGTCATTAGAGAGAGTCAAACTGCTCTCTCTGAAGAGGAAATACGAAATTTTATGGTCCAAATACTCCAAGGTCTTGCATACATGCATAACAATGGATATTTCCATCGTGACCTCAAACCTGGTATTTTTCTTAGGTCATATTCATATTCTGTTGAAGTCAGACTGTCTATATACCATAGAAGTTAATTAGCCTTGTCTCATCATCTCTTTTTAGAAAATCTGTTGGTGACAAAGGGTACTGTTAAAATTGCTGACTTTGGGTTGGCAAGAGAAGTATCTTCCAGTCCTCCATACACTGACTATGTTTCCACCAGATGGTGAGTTGGCATTCGGAAATGCCTTCATCACTAGTGAATATTCATCCAGCACTTTGACCATATTATTGTGAAACGGTGTAGGTATCGAGCTCCAGAGGTGTTGCTTCAGTCTTCAGCTTACACGCCTGCTATTGGTGATGCCTATTGTCCCAGCCCCTGCATTTCATCACTATTATATTAACACAATTTCTTGGTCTGAAATTCTGAATGTCATGACTAATTTCCATTGCTCCATTAACTCTGGTCTCAACAAGAAACAAATGACATATTGACACCTGATTTTTTTCTGTGCATATAAGAAATTACATTGCATACACTCACTACTGAATGATATCACTGAAAGAAGTGCACTTCCACAGATATGTGGGCTGTTGGTGCGATTTTGGCTGAGCTTTTCACACTGTCACCGCTTTTCCTGGTGGAAGGTATGTCCGTATGTATAATACTGATGTTTGAGTACCATAATTCTATTGCTTCTGCGTTTTTTTATGTTGCAGGCCCATGTTTTAATGCATATAATCTATTGCTTACCGATGTTCTGTTTAGAGCAATCAGTAGAACCTTTTGATTTCTGTTAAAGTGATTTTCATATCATATTTTTGATGATTTTCTTTTCATAAATTTTGGGTGCTTCATGGTAATCTCAGACTTAATACTGTAGTTGTTCAGAATATTTCTCCATAACATAATTATTTTCTCTTCATGTTTGATTTTGTAGCTCATACATATATACAATGCTTGCATTTTTCATTCACGCAATTAACTTTTTTCCTGTACTTTCTGTGTGTAATTGTGCTGAATACTTGTACTTTTTATTAATCCCAGTTCAGCTTACTATGTGAATTATCTTTGATTATGGTGATTTTGCATTGTTTTTTTAATTTTTATACAGTGAGAACGATCAGCTATACAAAATATGTTCTGTGCTTGGGACACCTGATCATACTGTCTGGCCAGAGGGAATGAATCTGCCTCGTTCAAGTTGCTTTAATTTTTTTCAGGTGAAATGAGTTCTGTCTACAATCATTAGGAGCTCATTCCTTTTCTTGCTTTAGTTTTTAAAGATAAGTCTGTCTTTGAGACTAATTTCCTTTTCTTTTCCTGTTCCAAAGATTCCACCTAGAAATCTGTGGGAGCTCATTCCTAATGCAACTTTGGAAGCTATTGACTTGATCCAGGTTAGTGATGGCAGACAAGTTTTGCGTCTTGTTTGATTTATTCATTGTATGAAGTACAAAACCCCCATGATTTTTTGTCCAATTACTTCTAGTCTTCTACCAAGTTAGATAAAAGGTTATCTTTTAAAAAATGTTTCTAAGTATTTTTTTGAGGCATAAGGCTCATAGAGGTTAACATTGTGGCATACATGTATCATTTCTTTGTACTTACTATGCCTTTTAAGTTTTATCATGGTGATTCACAATAAATTATACCGCTAACTAGTTTGCAACATGTTGATCTAGTTTTTGTTGCATGATGTTATTTATCTGACAGTAGTTCTCCATATTAATATTGTAGTATTTTCTTCATTTTGACAGCAACTTTGTTCATGGGATCCAAGAAGAAGGCCAACTGCTGAGCAATCACTACATCATCCGTTCTTTAATGTACTAATTTACACATTGAGCTGTCCCTGGGAACTTTTGCTTTGCTTTTCGACATGTACCTGAGACTTTTGAGTTGTCTAGGTGGCCAACTGGGTTCCAAGGTCTCTCCATGATGCCTCTCGTACAAAGACAACTGAATCTAGTGAGTTTCTCTCAATTTTTGCAGGAAAGGGTGAAGTAAATGTTTTTCTTTTCGTCTGATGAATTGTTGCTACTCCTATTGAGTTTCTTTTTATTTTTTGGTAGGAGGGGATCCAAGGTTGGAACTGAACCTGTGGGATTTCGGTACAGAATCTGATGACAGCTACCTTGATTTAACTCTCAGTCTAAAACCAAGCTTTACTGGAACAGGTGCCTAAAATATATTTTTCCTGTCTAGTTCCTTCCCTGCCATTATCATTTTGGCTTACATTACTTTTTCACTTGTTTCATCAGATCGGCCCATCGGTGATGTTCCAGCCATGTCATCCTGGACGCAGGCATATGTGGTTGACAGGTGAGCATTAGCGCACATGTTATTTACGGGTGAGTTGCCGTCCGAACACCAGATTAAGTCTTGTACATCTGCTAATTGTTGTGATTGTTGCTTACTTCAGCCAAGCCACAGTTCCAGCTGTTGGATTTTCAGGTTCTCAGTTCGGCCTGTCTCCCTTCCAACCAAATCTGTTTGAGAACCGATCGTTTGCAACACCCATCCGGCAGGTCAATTTCTTCTGAGTGGATACGATTAACAGATTGAGCATTCCAACTATTTTTCAGCCCATACATTCGACTTGTTCCTTTATACATTGGACTCGAATAAACGGCGGCAGCAGATCAAATGTATATACTCGTAGCTCTTGTTTTCTTTCTTCCGTACCCTTCCAAATCCGCCGTTGTTTTCGGAGTATAATGTCCGATTCTACATTCTGTTATGTGAATATGACCTCCCCGAAACAGTTTTGTACGTCGATTTCTCGGTGATAATACTAGCAGCAACTACGGATGAGCGATGAGCTGTGCTTATTTGCCTCCGAGGTGATGACTTCTGGGTATAGACAGACTACAGAGCGGGGTGATATGACCTGACGGTTTTGATATTGTTGCGTGGTCTACCTGACATGTAGTCTTTAACTGAAGCCTCCCTCGCATTGATGGGTCCAAGCTCTTCTGATGTGTTCTGACGAGACAGGGAGTCAGGGCAAAGAAAGGTGGGCGCTGAAGAAATCTGACACGGATGTAACTTGTTGGAGTGATGGCGCGTGTACCGTTTTGTGCGAGCTGACTGCCACTGGCACGTACGCTCATGCGAATCCTGCCCCGTTTCGGCTCTGAAATCCGATGGTTTTTATTTTATTAGAGTAAAGGTATTAACTAAATCTTTATCTATGACAAGGGTGGATCTAAGAATTACATATAAGAGAAGTAGATGTCTAAGACAAATATAGAGCAATTTTTAATAATTATAGAGACCAACCATATATTGATATATATTTTTTATTTTTTATTAAGTATGCCTGCATTAATTCTTTGTAGTTTAAAAATCCAATAATTTTGTGATATACAAAATCTAATAGTAAACAATAGAAGGTTAAACGGACTAGTATGTTTTATGTCAATATTGTTATGCGTGTGTGAATTGTATCAATAAGTATATATTTGTGGAAAACTCTTATCAACCTCCTTCTAAATGTAAATTATCGAGCAATCTCTTATTATACAATTTATGTCTTATTTTGAAGCATGGTCTTAACAAAAATTATTAAAAAAACATGTTCAATCGCCGTAGTTGAAGCTAGCGGAGCTAGAATCAACATACCAAGAAAATTCATGGTTATCATTTGCTATAATTGTTGAAACAAAGTAATCAACTAAATGAAAAAGGTAAAATGATATAAAATCTATCAATCAAATAATAGTCATCTAATTTATCAGTTTCGGCTGGCTGATGATAAAGATTAGATATGGTTGTCCAATTTGAAAAACCTAGGATTTGCAGATATATTAAGTTCATAATGTTATAACTGACGTCTCAAGATAGTTTTTTCTTGTTTAGTAAAATCAATACAGTAGAACTTTAAAGCTAGACATCAAACGTCATCAGTTTTCCACGGGCCAAATGAATCCCTAGGATCAAAGAGGTATATAAATAAGAGGCTTCATAGTTTTTAAACTGAACATATTACTCAACTCTTATGCTTATTGATCAACTGTAATTGTAAAAATATCATATATGTAGTGATGTTCAACATTGATTAACACATAACTATCTAAATAAAGCATGGATCAACATCTAAAAAAATTGCCACTCACCTTAGGAATGGCCCAAGCTCCCATTAATGGACAAAACGAAAAATCATACCCATCAGGTTTGTAAGCATATGTGTGTAGGTTTGGAGTGTATGTGTTGTATCATAGCACATAAACTCGTAAACCTATGGGTATATGTATATACCCATTATAATTATATGTGTGTGTGTAATTTATTACATCACACAATCTACATGTATGTCACACACTCTCAGTTATAGGTACATATTAACTACGTGAGCATAAATGAAATTTATATTATAAATACGAATATGAATGAGCAGCTGCCGGGAATCTATCAGGTAACTCAAGTCATAACCAGTTTAATTTAGCCTTGCTGGAAGCTGCTGATGATGGCTGGGCGAGCAAACAAGATGAGCTGCCACTGCCACTTCCAGCCCCAGAAAAAGCTGTTCTTGAGCTGAGCCTGCCCATCAAAGTAATTGTGATAATGCACGTGTCATGTCGTAAATAAATCATTTCACATTTTCACCCAGTAGGAGTAGGAGTAGGCGTATCTCCGGAGTGAAGAGCACTGACACCAGCAACACAGTACGCCTGATTCTCATCTTCGCACACAACATGCACTTCATAATATATACCTGAAACATCACCGATCATCGCCGCACGAAAAACGATATAAAAACAATGGTGAGTAGTGAAAACAAGTCAGCTAGTCATTGTAAAACCGCCTCTTCTGGGGCTCCTTTATTATGGAACCAAAACTGCAGCCATGCGTTTCAATGCCCACTGAAAGCTCTGCTCGTCTGAACTCGTACTCTTCACTAATTATAGTCCAGCTTCCTTTCTTTAATTGTTCTGAAAAGGAGATACCAACTTGATTAACCATACCAACTTATCGGTCACATCTCATCCCAGCACCTAGCCTCTTCTTATAACTCACACAGCAAGGCATGTGATTTGGATTAGTGCATGCAGCGTACCGGCTAACTAGACTGCGATGGTCGACGAGGAAGCTAGAGCAAAATTAGAGGGGGTGCACTTCTCTCATGAATGTATAAACATGTGTCATGAGGATGCATATAGTAAAAATTTGATCAAATTCTCTATTTTTCAATTTTTTAGAGATACATATGCACCCCCTAAGTTGAACATAGCTTCGCCCTTGGTGATGGAGATAGAGGGTGTAGCCGAGTAGCAGTTAGGAGGCATGAGCACAATGATGACTATGACAAAGGGCAATCATACAGTATTACAATAAAGTAACTTATAATGAATAAAGAAATAAGTTCAACTACCTATAATATCTTAGAACTAGTTTATAGCAAGAAAATAAGTTCAACTACTTATTGTATTATGGACTACCCATATGACTATATAAAATAAATAATAATAATTTCTCTCTCCTCGCTTTCTTCTCTCGCATGTACTTTTGCTTATTTTATTTGTTTGCGTGTCCTATCTATTTAATTCAACTAGCTCTTAATATTATGCGGATTTTAACAACTAAAACCAATTATTTTTAATTCATGCATATGGACCAACCAGTCGATCTACAACCAGTTGTTAACATTGTGCAGATTTAACAACTAAATACTAATTATTATTTTTAATTCATGCATATAGACCAACCGGTCCATATATATTGTGGTTGCTCGGAGAGTCGCGCGTCTGCGCTAGGTTTTTTTGCTAATACCGAAGGTTTTCGAGTCCAACAATAACGGAGATAAGAAATAGAAAAATGCTCTTATTCCCACTTTATCATGAGGACAATTTTCTCAATTCCACACATAAAAGAAAGATTTATTTTCTATATCATCATCCTCTAATATAGAAATTTCTATCGACAAGAGATAATAATTAAGACGTGTTGCCATCCCATTCACGCATAACCCTTTGTGCCTACTACTGGTACCAAGCCAGGCAGGCAGGCCATACTTGTGACTTGTGATTGCTGTCATCCGTGTTGACTGCTGTCTTCAATAAGTTTGGTGTGCCCATTCTGCATGGCCTTTGTGATCACTTATTAATAAGTTACTACTAAAAATAATCGGTGTAGAATAGCTATTCTACACACGTGGTGTAGAATAACGCTCTCGTGTGTGGATATATATATATATATATATATATATATATATACAGTAGCGCTATTCTACACTACGTGTGTAGAATAGCTATTCTACACCAACTACTTTCAGTAGTGGATTTTCTCAGTAGAATAGCAATTGAGTACTACTTTTTTTCAGTAGTAGATTTCTCGGTAGAATAGTTATGCTACACCCGTGGTGTAGGATAGCATTTGTATATATATATATATATATATATATATATTCTATAACATGCATGGTTCGTTAGAGACACAATAGTAAAAATCAAAAATAAATGAAAACAGGTGAAGAAAAAGGCAAGAGTACGTCCGTGCACGCGATAGATCATATATAAAACGGTGTAATTTATTTCTAAAAAAAATCTACATACGAAAAATTATCAGAAACATAGTTTAAAATCGTTTATCGATTTTTAGTATTACATTCGTTCACTTGAACTCTCAGATAAGTATCCTGAATCACCGTCTAATTTAGACGTATCTTCTAAAACTTTTCTCGGATCCAAAAATAGAGCTGATCTTCTACTTTCTCGCAACCTGTTTCAAGTAGGTCCTAATTACTTCCTCTAGTTCTACAATTCTTCTTGACGTTTTTATATGTTATCATATAATAATTCTTGACGCAATTAATTAGTGTATATATTTTATATTTTATCCATGTTAAATATGGTTGTGTTTTACCTCTATTTAATGAGTTTGTATAAATTATATGTATACGAGTCTAAAGTGAATGCTTTCATGTACCAAAAAAGTAATTAATAAACGTGTATAGTTTATGTTTTGTTTGTATTAAATATAGTTTTGTTTATAGGGGTCTAAAGCAACCTTTCAATCATATAACCTTCGGGAAAGTCAAAAAATATAGAACTAAAGGAGTAATAAGTTTTAGGCCTAGAATAACATTCTATACCCGTGATGTGTAAGAAAATTGTACTACTTTTTTAACGAGTAAGATCATGTATATGAATAGTTGGAAAGAATAATAAAGTAATCAAGTTACGAGTATTTTAGAGATGATTTTTTATTATCCCGTTAGTCATATGAGTTAGGTGAACGATTTAGAAGATCATTTCGGAGCCATGAAGTTCGAAGCCATTTGTTGGCTCTTAAAGTGCTTCAAAGGGCACCATTGAAGTACTTCGGCGTCAGCTTCGGCCTTCGTTGAAGGGAGGGTTCGAAGCCTCAAGAAAGATATCGAGGCCCCGACTACTTGGTAGCCCTCATGAAAGCTCCATTCTAGAGGGGCACCGCAAATTGAGAAATGATGTTTGCTTTATAAGCGTGTTCACATGTGTTTTTACTGAATAGAGTTCATATTGACGGTTGTGACTAGAGGGATGATAGTATTTGAATCTGTTAGCGTAATCTTTTACGCCACCAACTATATATATTTGATATTTAATAAAAAAATTAAACTCTCATACATGTGATATTTTGAGAAAGATCGGATTTACAACCTAAAAGCATGAGCCTAATATGTCCAATAAGAGACGAATAATCCACGATGAAAAAAGAAAATAAAAAAAAGATGGAAATAAGATGACCATGTGTTGCCCAGCCGAAGCGGACCGGGCTATAAGTACCACCCCCGGGTTTCCTCTCTACGGTTTCCTCCCCTTTTCCTCCTGCCCCCTCTCTTCCTCCTGCGGAGCGGCGGTGGCGGTGGCGGTGGAGTCCTCCTCAGCCCTACTCCGGTGAATCCAACCGGGCACACGAAAGCAAGCGGCCGTCGGACGCAGGGGCGGATTTAAAAAAAAACAAAGGGGGAGGGATCGCAACGAACCAACGCTTACTGGTTACTGCTACGGCCCCCGCCCCGATTCCGATTGGGTGGGGTTGTATCCTCGGATCCCCCGCGCCGGCGAGAATTCGGGGCCGCCCCGCCCAGATCCCCGCGATTCCGGCGCCGGCGCCGGGGATGAGAGCCCCGAGGACATGGTTGAGGCGGCCGATGGCGCGGACGGGCCAGCAGGAGTGAGGCAACCGCAGCCGGCAGCGGCAGCAGGAGGGGAGGACGGGAGGGTGTGGCTGTGGCGGAGGAAGAGGAGAAGGTTTCTGTGGTGGTGGCGGCGGCCTGACGCGGAGCAGAGGAGGAGGAGGACGGGGGTGGTGGGTGATCCGGGGCCCGAGGCAACCGTGCCATGTCTCGCTGCTTCCCGTTTCCGCCCCCACGATATGAGAAGACCGCCCGCCCCGACGGCCAGCTAGCCTCGCACCTGCTTGAAAAGGTGGAAACCCGGAAAATCTCACACCCCCATGCCCCGTCTCCGTCCTCTAGCTCCATTCATCCCTGCTAGTACACGGGGGATGACCTAACCCTTCCCCCTCCGCGAGGATACTCTGAGGTCTTACATGCTGTTTTGGTAGGTTGTAGAATTTCCAAGTCAACCGTAGCCCGGAGGTCACGTTTTGGTGGGGGATAAACTACGGCTGGAAGATTAGGGCTGATGTCTGAGGAATTTTTAGTTGCTGGGCTACTTAGGTTAGATCACAGTCTTGTTGGCTTGCAGGAGGCGCTATCTCTACACGCATGGATCTCACACTGACTTGGAGACGGCCATATAATTTAGGTTTGCTAAATCAATTGTTTCCTAAAAAGTGCCCCTGATGGCTTGAGCTGGAGAATTAGGGCATCGACTAAGCACTTAAAGGTGTTTCTTTTGGATGGATCAATGTAATGTAAGATAACGTATGGTGTTTACTGTATTAAAGCTACCAGTGGATTTTAGCATATCTAGTGTGCAAATAATGTCTAAAGATGTTACTACTTCGTAGGTGCTATAGGGAAATTTATTGGCCAATATCTTGATATTACAGTTTGAAGTTTGCATGAGGAGTTAGTCTGTTTATTGGATGTTGCTTTTTTTTAAAAAAAATCACACCACGTCCTGGACATGTTGATCTTAGGGCTGCACATTTAATTGCTTTGTTCCTTTCATGGGCTTGACATGTATCCTTGTGGAAGTTCAAGCATGATGTATGTTATCATAATTTTGTCCATGTAAAAATAATATAGTACATTACTGACCTTAGTAATCCTGTGTTCATAATTGCTATGGCGGTGGAGTAAGTCATTTATTAATTGTCAGTCTCAATAGTAGGTGTTCTTAATCAATTGTGGCTTCCCTTTCTAGACTCTAGGTCTTTTATATATGCCAGAATTGCTAATAAGACAGTTTATATCAGCCGATTCTAAACCTCAGTGGTTTTGTAGGAACAGCTTTGTTCATATTTTCATCCCTGATTATGTATTGCAGAACATTCTCATCATCTTAGGTAGGCTGAACCTGTTATTCTGTTATGTTTCCTTACAATGTTGTGCTTATATATGATTTTGTCCTCACCAGCTAAATGTCCTTTTTTTCTTGGTATACCTGTTATCAGTTTGTCTATGATTTTTCCGTGTGCTGATCCTGTGGTTGCATAGAGCCATATATCCTCAAATCTTTCTATCTGCCTGGTGCTTATGTCTTTTGCTTAAAACTAACATGGTTATGGTTTACATGTCGCTCACTTCTGTTTATGCTTCTCTCTATTGTTCATATTTCCATAATGTATATGTACAAAATAGAAATAGCGTGAAAGTTCAAAGAGAGAGTTGGCACTTAGCAGTGGTAACATAGTTATGTTAGAAATGAAATGATTTGGACTTGAAGCATATGCTCAATAAAGCACATCATGTTTGTGCTTTTTTTCTTTCCCATTGTGCTGGCCACTGTCTGTAAAATATGGTTATAATGTTTATGCATGCCCTGAACCTTGATTAATGGCTCCTGTTGTGTTTCAACTCTAGCCTACCCCAACTTTTTTGGGAATGAAAGTTGTTGTTGTTGTTGTTGTTGTAATGTTTATGCATACCATCCATATGATACTTTTGTACGATTGTATATATGAAACAAGTTTACAAAGTACATGAAATATTGTTGGTCACAATGAAAGATCATCCACTGTATTCTGTAGCCTCTCTGGTATCAACATTTGTTACTCTCTGATCAGCCTTTTTTCCTGTGTGGGGTGTATCACCATTTTTGTAGGTGAATCATATGTAAACCTTAGAAAGGTCCATTCTGGCATCATGAAACCATAGCCATACATGAGTTTTTCTCATAATCAACTTACTGGTATCAAACAAGGAAAACGCAGTGGCTACAAAATACAAATGTGGTTTACTTTATATGAACATGATATGCAGCGCTTTATAAAAGCAATTCTTATCTAGTGATTCTCTAGTTTTTTTTGTTACCTGGACTCTATTTTTGTTAATAGAACAATGTTTTCCACATAACTCCAACTATAATTAGTTCAATAGTTTAATTTCCAAAACCATTAAGGTAACTATGGCTCAATGTCTGGTATGTTGCCTTTGTTTTTGCAACCTGATTGTTGGGACCAATACTCCGAAGCAAAGTACAGTGGGTAGCTTCATATATGCAGTCAGTTTCAAAGGATCAATCTTGCACAGTGCAGAAAGAACTTCAATAGGAATATAGGATAAGGTTGTTTTGCCATGTGTGTTGAACAAAAAATTTCCCTAGCATGAATCTGTGTAGTATGATTTCATCAGTTCAAAAATATCATTTGTGATACAACTTGATAAAGACAGTACACTGAAAGCTAATTAAGTAATTATGATGTTAGTAATTTTTTCTCATTGATTGCAGCATTAGTAACTTGTTTTCCAACATGCCTTTAGGCAGTTTCCTATAATTGTCTTTTGTAGGATAAGTTTTATGTTGCCTTGGTCATCCTATGAGTTTGATGATTCCGCCCAGAGATTTATTTCTTTTGACAATCTTTTCAATATAGTCGTTCATTAATGTTATTGTAGACACTTATTTTCTTTGCATTTTTTAGCTATTTTTTTACATCCAAACTTCTCTTAGCTTGGAAGAAACCACCTTGTTTCAGGAGAAGCACAAGGAGAAGAAGCATAAGAAGGACAAGAAAGACAGAGAAAGAAAAGACAGCAAAGAAAAGAAGGATAAAGAAAGGAGTAAAGATAAGCACAGAGATAAAAAGGATCGGAAAGAAAAACACAAAGACAAGAAAAAGGACAAGAGCAAAGATAGAAGCAGGGAATCAGAAGGAGCAGAAAGACATAGCGAGGCTCTCCATGACCAGAAAGCTAGAGAGAGCAGCAGGGAGTCTGAAGAAATTAGGGATCCTAAATCCAGGGAGGACTTGGTCAGGAAGCTACAAGATGAGAAACGGGGGACGAATCGACCTGTTCAGAACATTTCTGCTTCAAATGAACGAGGTCGTGAAGGCTTTAGTGCTGCACCTGCAATGGAGAACGAAAGAACTGCAGTTAATAAAATGTATATTCAGTCTATTAATCCTTCAAGGAAAAATGAGGGATTGGGGCAGAAGAGCATCAACATCAATCAGCAGAAAAATGGAACAGCAATTCGACGTAGTGAGAACATTACCAGTTCATCTCAAAGAACTTCTGATGTATTTATTGCAACACCTGCAGCAGAGAAAGAAAGAGTTAAAGTCACTAGACCTCTATCTAACTCTACTGATTTTGTGCCAAGGAAAGAGGGGGTTGGACAGCACATCAATAACATTAGCATACTGGTGCAGAAGAGAACTGAGAGTCCAAACAAGGAGATTGCAAAGAGAGAAACTGGCACTGATTCTCCATTGTTTCCAAGCCCTGCTAATACTACGCAGAAGGGAAATGGTAAGGTTGGTCGGCCAATCGAGAGTGCACCAACATCAACACAGAGGTTTGACAGTCCATCGACTTCTAGTGCAACTGCAGGGACAGATAGAGGAATGCCTAGGTCAACTATCCCAAGCCCAAGCATTACAATACGAAGGCCAAATGGGATTGTACGACCACCTGAAAACATTTCCATTTCTTCTAAGAAACTTGATGCAGGAGGTGTTTCCCCTGCTATGGGGAAGGAAAAGGAACAGGGTGGAAGGATGCTGCAGAATTATATTTCAATTGATCAGAAACTGGTTAATTCAAAAACCCCAACTGTTGAGAAAATTGCAGATGGAAGAGCTGAAAGGATGGAGAAGGTCAGAGATGGGGTACCTGATGGTGCAAAGAAAGAGGATAGGAAGAGTGATCGACATGAGAAAAAGAAAAGGAAAGACAAAGATAAACACAAAGAGAAGAAAAAGGAAAAAGAGGAACATAATAACAACAAGCATGATAAGCTAAGAGAAAACAGTATAAGTTATCAGGTAGATAATAGTTTTCACATGAAGTCCTCCGCCCCTCCTTTAGCCTCACCAGCTGATGATGCAAAAGCTATCCTAGTTGATGAAAACCTGAAGAAGCGAAAGAATCATGAGATGAATGGTTACTTACAAAGTGAGTTCATAGCTTTCTCCCATTTTTTGCACTTAGCAACATTGTATAGTGTTGTAAAACACCATTACACTTTTAAATTTTACGGTGCTTTATGTTATAATACTTCTGATGCATTACAGACCATCATGATATGCGGCCTACAAAGTTGCCAAGACCAGCCCTCTCCAATACTCACGTGGGGAATGGTACAGCATCTCATATAGCCGCGCCACTCTCTTCTGTGAAGCCAGAGGCCATAAATATTGAAAAGGCTGAAAGGCTCCATAAGAAGGAAGAGAAGATCAATGGCAACCAGGAAGTTCAGCGATCTTCTGTTGAGCCACGGTTTCGGGATCCTCTGGCACCGTCTGAGAATGGTGCACCTTCTAGGAAGTTGCCTCACCCAGACAGCAAGTATCTCCATCAGATATACAACATTCCTGAAGCACCTCAAATGATGGAATGTGATGGGCATGATGACCAGGACTGGCTGTTTGACCATGGTAGCACCCAACCAAAGAAGCCCAAGTCAGAGACTGAAGCTGATGCAGCACCACGAGTGTGGGCTCAGGCTCTGAAAATTGACCTGGCAGATGTCATTGCTTTACCATATGTCATTCCCTTCTAAAATATGATGCTGGCCAAACTGCTAAGTGAAGATGTGAAGATGTGAAGTAATTGAGCATTCAAACATCAATCTGCAACCTATTTGTAGCTACTTCCATGCTACAACTGGTGTAGATCGGCACGAATGGGTGATTCATCCATTTGCGGGTAGCGCTTCCTATAGCCTCATGCATCATGCTAGATTGGTGCACTTTGTGAGAGGTATAGCAGCTGAAGAGTATCCCGAGTGTGTAGCATGGAAAGACAGTGTTCAATTCATTGTCAGAACACGTTGTCGATATGTGAGGGGGTGATTAGATATCCTGCTGTTACGGCCGCACAATTTGATCTGTAAGGTGTAAAAGCATTTTTATAACCAAATGTACATTAGAAAGAGGAAGAGAGGGAGAGGAGGGGGACACGAGAGGATTCATTTATACTTGGGTGGTTCCAAATGTTGGCAGAGAGTCTGCTTCTGCTTGAGATTTATTCCAAAGTGGGCTCTCTACCTTGACATGCATTTTTGTACATAGCTGTTAGTTCACATAGATCATGTGGTGTCTCCTGTCACGTTGTGAAGTGCCATCTGAAGACGATGGACATTAATTTCAGAATGGATTTAAGTAGCTTGGGCATGGCGGATTTCCAATGGAATTCACTCCCTGCCGTGCTGTTGCATCATTTCAGTATTGTTTACCAAGCTTGTCTCCATTAAACTCTACGTATCTGTCGCTGCTCGTCAAATCCTAAACTAGCAGTATCCTTTCCGCTTTGCATTTCGTCTTACAAGCATACGATGCCCATAGACATCTAAAGTATCCTGCAAAACAATTCATAGCGTGTGCTTTGTTTTTGGGAAAGGATGGTGAAGTGTCCATCAAGACAAGTATGGTGCCCGGCACGCTCTCGTGCATACAGATTACAGATACAGCTCACTGAACTCGCCTGATGGTGAGCCTGCTTGACAAGATTGGTGTCCAGTTTTGCATATGCAGCACTGGAGAGCTGCGTCAGGATGACGAGGAGCTGTGTTGATTGTGTACTTGGGTTGGAGTTGGAGTTGGAGTCTTGGAGAGATGCAGAATGCAGGGCAGCCAAAAGGAGGAGGAAGGAGGAAAGTGGTGGTGGCCGTGAGAGCACCACTGTTAACTGTCCATCCCCACCACAACCACCACTTTGCTTCTGCTTCTGGAGGTGACATTCTGCTGCATGCCGTCGTTGCTGAGTGCTGACGACTTAACTGTTCCTTCCTCCGAGCTTCTCATACACGGTCCTTTTGTGAGCTTCAAATTTTAAGAAATAATAGCTAAATAACAGTATTACTTGGAAGAATAGTTTCCGGCGTCTGGATTTTCGTTCGTTCTCGGTTCTTTAGTTATTGAGTTTTACGATCCGAGTTTAGAATCTACGTATCATCTAAAGCATGTTTGTTTTAGTTTCTAATATAGTTACTTCTAGAATCTGAAGTTAAAATAAATAATCTAGATTCTAGACATAGATTATGAGAATTAATAGATACAGAACATATAAAAGAATTAGAATATAAAAGTTAGCTAGATATGATCTCTGGTTGAACTTCATATTCTAAACAGACCTGTAGATTTTCCTCAATTTTATGTATAAAAATTAAGAAATCAACTTAAATGATATATAAAAAAGAACAAGAAATTAGCTAGAAGTTCTAAAATGACTTGTACCAATCATATTCAGACTAGTAGCTGGATCCATACGTATAAGCTATCATCAAACCACCATCCTTTTCATCATCATCATCATCTGCTGTTCATCTGTACTTGGGCAAAAGGGAAAGGAGAACAAAAGAGAAGATTCCTGTTTTTTTCCTGATCCAAAGGATAATCACCGGCAATTTTTTAAGCTATGCGGTAGAAAAAAAACAGATTCCCGTAGCTGATCAGATTTTCACAAGGCAAAATAATAAACTGGGCGAAGAACATGGAAAGGACCAAGAAAGAGGCAGCAGGCTCCAGTGCCCCTGATTCCTTCCTTCCTGCCTGCCTGCACTAGTACGGCTTCGTGCAGGCAACCACAAATCTGTATCTTGCATTGCATGCTTGCTTATGCTTTGTTCCGTTTGCAGAGAGCAAGAGGAGACAGCAGGCCAGCAACCAACCAATTCATCACGGACTGCAGATTCGTGCACATCTGCAATCCTGCATGCGGACTGGTACCATCATTCTCTGCTCTTGGCTTTTTATGCAGCAGCAGGGGCTCTGGCTCTGGCTGGCTACAAGGAGTTTTCAGTTTCACATCTTTAAGGAGCTCGTCGGCAGTCGGCGCCACATCCATTATATTTTTTGTTTGATTCAAGAATAAAACGTGATGTTAAAATCTACCGACAAAGCACTAATCAACGCTAACACCGATCCGACGATTCAAAAGCGTGTAGACGTTTGGCCTGACTAGCCAAACGTCAAACGACGTCGCGTTCCGGTGATCCTCGACCTTGATGAAGAGTTTGGAGGTGGAGTCACTAGACAATTGGATCACACCGCAAAGGGGCAACTCAATCAACTAAATAGATAGGTGATTAGACCGACCAGTAACGGGCGGTCAAATCAATAGTCCACCGTCGGTCAGACCGGCTATAAGCTAGTGGTCAGACCAGCGCGTGCCGGCACAGCCTGGTCAGACCAGCGATTCACCGACGGTCAGATTGGCGGCTAGGGCAGCAAGTATCCTGATTAGCCGGCGTGCACGATGATGTCCAAGGTCAATGCAGGAGACCCTTGTTTGATGAAGATGGTCGCGTTGGCTCCTGTAAAAATACGTATAATCAATAGCAATTCGGCCTAGAGATTGAATTACCGGGTAAAATTGATAAAACCTGTTATGGGGATGAGATAGACGATTCATAAGCGAATCGACAAGGATTACCGTGATTACGATGCAATGGATGGTGGGTTTACGGCGCAAACCAGCAAAATGGATGTGCTATGGCTAAACCTAGGGTAAAAAGGCAGTAGATTAAAAAACGATTATACGGGGAGTAGATTAGATTGGATTGGAGTTCCCTTTTGAATCGGTATTGCCCCTATATTTATATTTATAGAGAGTGGTATTGTCATTCCTGGACTTAATTTCTATTTTAGATTAATTAATCTACGAGTCTAAGTCATTAAAAATTAGTTAGAGATCAAAACATATCGAAACTAACCAAATCTACTCCAACTCGAACTGCTGGGCCGATCTGACCGGACGCATATGGCCGATCTGATCGGGCATGGTCGGTCAGACCGAAGCAATACTACCGGTCAGACCGGCCTATACCAGAAACTATAAATTTTTGATTAAATTATACAAAATTTAATAATTTAACAATTTTAACCATTAATATCATTTTTCGATATCGACATAAACCATTAACACACGTGCATCTATCTGTGCAGTACCACTGTGTACTGGTATAGTAGTTAGTATGTAGGAGTGAGCAACTCGGCATCCGTGTTTCTGACGCGTTCGATCACTGCAACAACCGCCTCGCACTGCACTGTGCCCACTATCAAATTCACACTGCCGCTTTTGGTCATCTCCTCCTTTTCAATTCGCCTCGCGCTCGCTTGCTTTTCTGAGTGCTCCAGAATCGCTTGCACCCCACTCCAGAGATCGACGTCCATCTCCTCCTCATCTGCATCTTCTTCTTGCTGCTGTTGCTGCTAATTCCCTCCTGAACTGCAACCTGGTTGTTGTTGTTTGTTGTCATTGTTGGGTCCAAGGCTGCTAGCTGCAGCTGCAAGCCTGCAACTCTCTCCATCTTGATTCTTGCCTGCACTGCTGCAATATAAAAACAGCATGTGTGTGTGTCAATTAATGTCAAGCGAAGAGGCCTTGCATTGGTTTTGTTGACGCAAATGATTACGCTAACATGTTTTAATAAATTTGAAGGGCTAACAAACGAAGTGTTTGTGAAGTGTTTGTTGCGGATTATTCCAAGCCTCCGAATAGGATAATAGCTCCAGACAATTCGAAGTGTATATTGAATACCTGAATATACAATCTCCCTTACATAACGAGGAGGGGTATTTATAGACAAGATACAATAGAAAAAAAATTACCCTCTAATTACAACCGACCTAGTGTATACTATTTAGTATTCTTCGTAGGGCTAAAAGGATAAAAGGACCGAACTAACAGTAAGCAAATAATCATTCCATCCTTGCTGTCAATACCCCTTCGGGTGGAGAGGCTTCGGGACTCTTTCATGCGGAAGCCTTAGTGGAAACCTCCGTCTCAGAATGCTCCGGAGGTAACGGAGCCTCGATGACTGTTAGTAACCCCGGAGATCAGGGCTTAAAGATGGTGTTGATGCAGAGATTTTAAATGATACTGAGGATGAGGTATCCCCACCCCCACCCAACAGGTTTCTTCTGCATTGCTTGTCTATTGTGATAAATGACTGTCGCCAATTCATGTGTGTTTATCTTTAGGCCCCCTTCTAGACAGTTTATAACTCTAAAAAGTCATAAGCTGTATATAAAGACAGAATTTATTGTCTAAACAAACTATAACTTATATTAGGTCGTGTTGATGAAAAACTAATGTTTTGAGGCTCCTCGCGAGACTTATTTAGATCTCAACTTCATCTAATATCAAAATCAAACATCAAACAAAACAAGTTAATGAGTATTGTAATATGTTCACCATACTACACATACGTACAGTGAGCTTCTTAGAGGTTTTTTAGACAACAGCTTATTTGGATGCTAAGTTTGAGCTAACTTATAAATAAACCAATATGCTGTTGAGAAGGAACCTACATATATATATATATACAGTCTTGTTCAGCAGCATGTGAACAATCAATCCCTTTCTCGTTTCCAAATGGCACTAAAGCAGACAGCAAATTACAGAAGAAAGTTGAGATCATCAATGCAAGTTGACTCTAGAGCCCATCACTTTGTGATGCTTTTCTTTCTTCCCCGCACGCCTGCTAGATTTTGCTATGGACTGTAGTGTCGGCTGTCCTGTCTTCAAGGGTTCGTTCTTGTCAATCGTGCTAACTTCAGTCACAGCTAACAAATTAGAGATATCAGGAGCATTTCAGCAGATATTCTATATAATTTTCTACAGTAAAATTTAGGATATATTTACTTAAAAAACATCCTTCAGTAGATTTTCTATTCTATCTTCTATCCTATTCAATTCCCTACTCCTCTCTCTCCTCATCCCTTAAATCTAGGGAACTCTCTCTCATCCCGGCCCCTCTATCCATCCTGGGGGGTGGCCTTCCTTCTCCCAAACTTGTGCCATGTCCTCTCGCCCGAGCATCGATAGCACCTCCAGTCGGCCCTCCCACTCTTCTGAGCGCCCCTCGCACCTCCAACCGCCCCCCGTGCTGCCGATGCTGCACCCCACCATCAGAGCATCACTAGGCACCAGATCCCAGGCCCAAGTGTTAGATCCCGCACCTCTAGACGTTGCCTCCCCCACCAACTGTCGTTGGATGACGTGCCTAGGCCACCGAACCCGCCGACCACTGACCGCCCGTTGGCCACAGCGCCTGCCGCCATGTCTTGTCGTGTCGCCCCGCCTGGTCGTCCTGTTGTCGTGTCCCGTAGAGAAATTGAGAGAGAGAAGAAAAATAAAGTAGAGAAGAAAGAAAAAAGAGAAATGAAAAGAAAATGGTAACATTTTATTTTCTACATGATTTTTATGATTTTTTTGAGACCAAATATTTTTTATTGGACTAATTTAGAAATATAGTCGTTGAAATTTTTAACGTTGTAAGTTTTATCATTGGATAATAATAAAAAATAGGACGAGTTTTATGGAAGCTGTCGGAGACGTAAGTTGTATAGAGATAGAATTTTTTTAGAGCATCTACAATGTGAAGTACTCTTGAATTAGTATTAAATGAACATGTAAGTAAATTATTTCTTAGAAAATGCTACAATGTATAGTAGTGGTGAGATCCTTCCAACATAAAAAACTATAAAAATGAACATACTTCATTCAATGAGCAACTACCAAGCTAAAGTAGTATTATTTAATTTTAAGCCCGTGTCACATGGAATGTTTCGACATTAATTTGAAGGACTAAATGTGGACTAATTATAAAAATAATTACAGAATCGAAGACTAAATCGCGAGACGAATTTTTTTAAGCCTAATTAATCCATATTAGCAAATGTTTACTGTAGCATCATATTGTCAAATCAAGGTGTAATTAGACTCATTAGATTCGTCTCGTAAATATTCTACATTTAATACTCCAAAATAGTATTTAAACATTGGATGTGACAGGGGCTAAAAATTTTAGGCCCCTGATCCAAACACCCTTAGTTTGCTTAGCACCACCCTCTCAATGTATAGAATAGTATCAGGCTAAAAGATTCACTTAGCACTACTTATTCCAATATTGTGTATGCTCTTAGGGTCATCCCCTATATGAGAGATATAGGAGATGAATTTTAGGGCGAACGAAAATGCTCTAAAGTCTGAAGGTTTTAGCTTATTTATAAGCTAGCTTAAGCTTAACGGTCGAAATAAGATGTTGTTAAAAAAATTGAGAAGACCACCGTTGTTCCGTTCTAAACTATCAAGCGCAGTGGTGGTCAGGGAAGGAGGACCCTGGCTACGCAGCTCGTAGTCGTGATCCGTTGTTGGAGTGAGGTTTTCCCCCTCAGCACCCAGGTAGACAGAGGTAGGAGAAGAATAGGTAATTTGGTATTTTTCTTGTTTCCCCCAATGTTTTACAATAGCCCTATATATAGCCCATGCTAACTACTTTTCTAACAACCTAACAACAACCTGCTGCATGGTAACTACTTCCCTAATAGCTTTGCTCTCCTCACATCTCTGGCCTAACGCCTTCGAGAATAGGTGCGGTCGTACATGACATCTCTCCCCCCTCAAGAAGCAGCTCGTCCTCGAGCTAGAAATTGGGGTATTTGTCGACGAAGGAGTCCATGTCTTCCATGTAGACGAAGCAGCAGACTAGCCCCTCCATTGGATGAGCAGTTGTCGCACTCCTCATGCCAAGCGTGATCGCACGACTCTTTAGGGATCCAGAACAGTCGCACCGTGGTGGGTAGTAGGGAGAGCCGGGGGAAACATCCGGCGGTTGACCCCGAAACTTCTTGAGCAAACCTACATGAAAGACATCATGCAACTTGGCGTGTTGTGTCAAGGCCAGTCGGACTGCAACCTCATTGATGATTTTGATAATGCGGTGGGGCCCATAGTATCTTGGTTTCATCTTGCTAGTAGTTGGTTATGGAATAGACGAGGTTGCCCTCTATCGGAGGTGAGAAGGGCCCAATCGCCCACCTGCTATGTAACATGTCGATGAAGCTTGTCGTAGTGTTTCTTTTGAACCTGTTGTGCTTGCTCCAATCGATAGCAGATGTCAGCCAGGAATTCATCACTCTATGACATGATCCTGTCAACTGCCACTACACGAGTGTCCCTGGCTCATACGACCGGATAGATGGAGGATCACGCCCATAGACAATGCAGAACAGAGTGTCCCATAGCAATGAATGGGAAGATGTATTGCACACATATTTTGCCCATGGTAGCCACCGTAGCCATTGTCGTGGCCGATCTCCTGTGAGGTAGCATAGATACATAGTGATGACCCGATTGGCTGCCTTTGATTAACCATCAGACTGAGGGTGAAAAGCTTACGTCATGTGCAGCTTGGCCCTCATCAAGCGCATGAGTTCTTGCTAGAATAGCGAAGTACACACCGGATCGCGATGGGAGACAATAGACTGTGGCACCACCGTGGAGTTGGACAATGTTAGAAAAGAAAGCTTGTGCAATGGTCTCGGCGGAGTACGGGTGCGCCAATGGAATGAAGTGGATGTACTTGCTGAATCTATCCACCACTGTCAAAAGGATGGTCTTGCCGGCGAACGCGTGGTAATGCTTCGATGAAGTCCATCGTGACGTCCGTCTAGACCCCCTGAGGCACAGGCAAGGGTAGCAGGAGACCTACTGGATGTAGGTATTCTGATTTGTATCTCTGGCATGTGACACACGAGCGCACCAGGTCCTGCACAAGATGTCGCATATTAGGAAAATGAAAATCACGACGAATACGGTGCAATGTGCATTGGACTCCCTCATGGCCATCCTCATGTATGGCTAGCATAATCTCTTGGATTAGTGGGGATGCCAGTGGAATGTACAAACGCCCTCTGAACTGGATCATGTCATCAAAGATCGTCCAGGGATCGCCCTGAGACCCTGATCTGAGTTCGTCTCATATGGAAACAAGGGTCGGGTCGGTCTGTTGTGCTTGGTGAAGGCGCGCAATGAAGTCAAATCATGGGATGGACATGGTGAAGACAGTTGCCTCCTCTGTATCGAGACGAGACAGGGTGTCGGCTACCACGTTTTTCACCCCTCGCTTGTATTCGACAAAAATCAAACCCTAGCAACTTCCCCACCTAGTGATGTTGGGGAATAGTGGTGAGATGTTGGTCCAAAAGATATTTGAGGTTGTAATGGTCTATTTTGACAGCGAAACAATGGCCCCAAAGGTACGGTCTCTAGTGTCGTATGGCGTGGACGAGGCCGATGAGCTCCTGCTCATAGGCGGCGAGGGAGCGGTGTCGTGAGGCGATGGGCCGACTGAAGAACGCAATTGGATGTGCGTCCTGAATAAGGACCGCTCCAAACCCATGCGAAGATGCGTCACATTCCACTATAAATTTTTTGTGAAAATCTGGCATAGCCAACACCGGAGCCGAAGTAATAGCTTTCTTTAGGGCGACAAATGATGCGGTCGCTTCTTCTGTCCAGGAGAATCCCTCCTTTTTAAGGAGGGTAGTGAGCGGGCAGCAATTGTACCGAACTTGTGAATGAATTTGTGGTAGTATCCCGCAAGGCCGAGGAACCCGCATATCGCCCGTGCTGACCTCGGCATCAGCCAATTGTGAATAGCCTGAACCTTGGCCGGGTCCATGGCGACACCTGCCTCAGATATCACATGACCCGATAAGCTACTGAGGTGACGCCAAAAGTGCATTTCGACCACTTGATGGAGATCTTATGCTGTCGTAACATGGTGAGCATGGCGCATAGATGGCGAAGGTGGTCGGCCCACGTCTTGCTATAGAGAAGGATGCCATCAAAAAACACAAGGACAAAACGGCGAAGGAACGGCCACAAGATGTCGTTCATAAGAGCTTGAAATGTTGCTGGGGCATTGCACAATCCGAATGGCATCACCAAAAATTCATAGAGGGCCTCATGTGTGCGAAATGCCATTTTGTGGACGTCCCCGGGCCACATACGGACTTGATGGTAGCCCGAGCGAAGGTCCAATTTGGAAAAGAACCTTGCGCTGTGAAGTTCGTCAAGTAATTCGTCGACCACCGGAATGGGAAATGCATCCTTGACCATGAGAGAATTAAAGGCTCAGTAATCAACGCAGAAGCACCATGAGCCATCGACTTTCTTGACAAGGAGCACCGGTGAGGAGAAAGCAGACGTGTTGCTGCGTATAATTCCCTGCTCCAACATGGTGGCACATTGTCGTTCCAGTTCATCCTTATGCGATGTTGGATACCAGTAAGGTCTCACTGCCACAGGCTGTGCTCCTAGCTTGAGTGTTATTGTATGGTCGTGGCCCTACTGGGGTGGCAGCCCCATTGGCTCAGTAAAAACATCCCTGAAGCACTCAAGCAGTTCGTCCAGAAGCGAGCCACTTGTTGTAATTGACTGGACACAGGAGGTACTAGGCGTGGCCAACCCAGACCAACACACCGCCCAACCATTGTGCTGGAAGGACATTTTCTGAGAGCCAAAATCCTAGAGCACAGGCCCCAACGTCGCCAGCCACTGTGTCCCTAAAACAAGATCATAGCCGGCAAAGGGCATGACAAAAAGATCAACGTGGAATGTATTGTTGTCGATGGAAATTGGAGCTTGTCGGATGACCCCCGGGCAGGTAACTCATTCCCCGTTTGCCACTGTCGCAGTAAGCCGAGGCCGGTGTGTCACAGGAAGTTCAGAATAGCGCACCGCCTCTTCCGCAATGAAATTGTGCGAGGACCCTGAGTCCAGGAGCGCGATGAAAATCACAGACCCTACTGCCACCCGGATCTGCATCGTGTTATTGGATGACACCCCGACAATTGCATTGAGAGAAAATGAGGTGTGTCCTCAGTGGCACCCTCATCGTTTTCTGCTGTCGTGTTGGCTTCTTCTTTGATGGCCCCATCGAGGAGGAAGAGTCTTTTGCACACCCGGTTATGTCCTCTGCCAAATTTCTCATCGCAATTGTAGCATAGGCCGAGACGGCGACGTTCCTCCATTTGTGCCTGTGTCAGCCGGTGAACTGGCCGACCGTCGACCGTGATGGTAGCCGGTGCTGCCTTTTCTGTTTTTTCCGTCTAGGGGGTTTGTAGGGTGGCCTTTTGCGCTGGTAATGGCAAGAGCGGCCGATCGTGTTGGGGCACGCTTGTTGGCTGAGCAACATAGTTGTTCCGTAGCTCGATCTTACGGGCCAAACTCATAGCCGCCGCCAGCGATTGGGGGTTGTGAATTTCCACATCATGGCTGAGCGGAGGGAGGAGGCATGCAGTGAAAAGTTGGACGCGCTATGCTTCGTCGAGACGCCCAGCCGTGGAAGCAAAGCCTGGAATCTGTCCTGGTAATCTTCCACCGAGCTCATTCAATGGCAGGCCGCCAACTCGTCCAGGGGGTTTGATCTGAGGGGCGGACTATAGCGCAGATGCAGGAGTTCTTTGAAGCGGCGCCAACCCGGGGTACCCTCATCTTGTTGTATTTGGTAGTACCATAATTGAGCTCCCCCTCAAGATTATATGACGCCATCCAAACCTTTTCTTCCTCCATGATTCTTTGCTGTTGAAAATAGGATTCACAACAGTTTATAAAGATCAGGGGGTCTGCTTTGTCGTCATAGCGTGGAAAATAAAGTTTTTGGAACCGTGGTGGCCAGTCCTGGTGGTGGTCGCTCTGCCCATGGTGAAGGGCAGAAGACAACGATGAGGTCGTCGGTGGTGGTCACGCTGACTCCAGCCGCTGGATTGCCTAGGCATTATCCTCTACCGACTTCTTGAGGGTCTGGATGGAGGTAACCATAGAGTCCAAGGTGGCCTGAAGCGCATCCATGTTGTCGCCCATCTCTGAATGCTGTGGTGAAGAGGAGCAGGGGCGACTGGAACCCCCGGAGTCTTGCGGGGTGGCTGACGGCGAAGAAGATGGACAAGAACGCCTGGAACCTGATACCAGGTTGTTAAGTGCAGCGGTGGTCGGGGAAGGAGGACCCCGGCTACGCAGCCCGTAGTCGTGATCCGTTGTTGGGGCAAAGTTTCCCCTCAGCACTCGAGTAGACAGAGGTAGGAGAAGAAGAGGTAATTTGATCTTTTCTTGTTTCCCCCAATGTTTTACAACGGCCCTATATATAGCCCATGCATGCTAACTACTTTTCTAATAACCTGACAACAACCTATTGCATGGTAACTACTTCCCTAACAGCTCTGCTCTCCTCACATTTATGGCCCGGCACCTTCTAGAATAGGTGCGGCCGTACATGACATAAACAGCTTCTGAAATTCGAAAGTGTATTGTTTGTGTAACATGAGTTCTTAAATTTATTTTGTTTGATGTTAATTGATAATATTATTATTTGGGACATGTTTTAAATTAGGTGAAGTAAAGATCTAAATAACCGAGACTGTGAGAGTAAGCCTTAAAATAGAATATTTTTCTACCAAGAGAATCTCATGATTTATATGCACAATAAATTGTCTCTTGACAGCTTATGTCTTTTATAAGCTTTACACGTGTTAACTTGAGCTTTGATGATTTGGCCAAAGTGCGAATATCGCACATCCATGAACATATTTATGCATATTTCAAAAAGGTTTAACGGGTTAATTTTTTCTGTGTCATTACAATTTTCACTGTTTGCCAATATATCATCGGTGTGTCACTAACAGATAGAGACCGTCACAATCACTGACAGTGACATATAAATAGTTTTTATAAATTATAACGGCACGTGAGTAATTTTTCCTTCAACAAGCATCTTAGGTAGCATGAAAGAGAGGAGATAGTGTTGATCTTCATCATCATGTCCCAGCACCAGCATCAATAAAAATTCCAAAAACAAATACCCCTATTCCTAAACAAAGAATCAAAGATCATCTGGATCTCATCAATTCAGGACACCATACCATAGTCTACCATATACAGATCTCTGTGTCTCTACTTTCTGCACTTCTCTCTCACCAAACCTGACCTTTCCCCTCCATTCAGGCATCTCCTTATTCCCCTCTATATATATAAGCTGCCAATCATGCAACCTTGGTACCAAAGCCATAAAACCAACAAAGGAGTGATGAGTGATCTCCCTTGCATCTCAACAAGCCCATTTGCACCATATGTGTCCTCTCATAGTCTCATTATTCTTTTTGTCTATGTACACACATATATATAGAAGTAACTACGCGTTATTATAATTTTCAAGAATTTTTTAAAATATCATCAGTAGTGCAATAGTGCACGCTCGTGTGATTTTTCGTCTATCAATAATACACTGGTGATATATTTTTAGATTGTAAAAATAGTAACGGCGCATTTGCAACTAACTCATATATATATATATATATATATACTATCCTACACCACACGTGTAGAATAACTATTCTACCGAGAAATCTATTACTGAGAAAAAAATAGTACTCAATTGCTATTCTAATGAAAAAATCTACTACTTTCAGTAGAATAGCAATTAAGTACTATTTTGTTTTTAGTAGTAAATTTCTAAGTAGAATAGATATTCTACACCCATACCCGTGGTGTAAAATAGCATTTGTATATATATATATATATACACACATAACCATTCTTCTTCTCCGCTACCTGACCTTCATTCTGAGAGGGGGAAGCAAGAGTATAGTAGTAGCAAGCTCGCTCCTTGGCTGCTGCCATGAAGGACCGCCGCGGTGGTGCCGGCGTCTTCCCCTTCTCCATCGGCTGCATGTCGCAGTCCGCCGTCTCTGTCGTTGACCCGCACGAGAAGAAGCCGCGGAACGACCTCTCCGGCGCCGGCGCCGCCGCCGCTTGTTCCTCTGCCACGGCCACCGCACAGAGTAAGCGCTTTCATCACCAGCTAATCGTGATATCAGAATTCAGAAGCGTCGGTCTGCTTGCTAACCTGTGAGTGAAATGTTGGCAGTTGATCAAATTCAAGCCGCCGAGGAGGAAGGCGGCGGCGGCGGCAGTGGCGAGAAGGGGAAAGGTGCGGCGGCGGCGGCAGCGGTGTCATCCGGGATCGTCGCCAGCGGGGTGCAGCGGCTGATCAAGGGGATCAAGAACCTGTCCCATATGTTCGCGATGTACGACGACGGCGCCGAGGATCAGGACGACGAAGAGGAGAGGGAGATGGTGATCGGGTACCCGACGGACGTGCAGCACGTGGGGCACATCGGGTGGGACGGGATGAACAAAGTCGAGAGCATGGTGCACGCCTTCTCCCTCCCCTCCTCCCTCTCCCTCCGGCAGCTCGACATGGTCATGGAGGCAGCACACGCCTGAACTGCTCTCTCTCTCTCTCTCTCTCTCTCTCTCTCTCTCTCTCTCTCTCTCTCTCTCTCTCTCTCTCTCTCTCTCTCTCTCTCTCTCTCTCCACTGCAATTAATTCGATCTCTCCTTCCTGCTAGACTCCACACCTGAAGGGCTATCTATCAAAAAAGCATAGCTGCTGCATGCAATTGATGGATGATCAACAGCATGCATGGGTGTACGTGTTCTTGATTTGATTTGCGTTGATTAGCTTCCATGTATGTAGCTGTGTTGATCATTACCAGCTTGTTGATTGTGTCAACCATTTCAATTCTCTCTTGTTGGTACGTACATGATGGCATGCACGCCTTCACTTTCCCTTTCATTTTTTTAACCTTCAATTTGGGCATCAACATGTAACATGTTCGGTAGTGTAGTGTGTACATAGTTACATATGCATGTGAACTTGTACAGATTGTCATCAACGACGACATTGACAGTGCTTGCTACATATCTGTAATCTGTACATGTGAACTTCTAGTTTGGTCTCTCTGTTGGGCATGTGATATATGATCCTAAACTAGGGCTTAACTGTTATTGTGTAATTGTGTTGTTCTGGACAAGTATGTTGCTACCACTACATGGGATTGAGATCAGTGTCACATGGTAACACTATTCATAATTGAGGTTTCATGGAGGGTTTTATGGTATTAAGTACCATGACACATCAGATTTTTTGCTAACGTAACATTCAATTAATGAGGGAAGAGGATGAAGTAGTGTCATCACCATGACATGGTGCTAACCCGTTTCCAAGACGGGTGAAACGAAATAAACACCCAATGAGAGCCAAATCGTTTCATCGTAGAGAGGATATTTCATGAGAGTTAGTTGCATTTAATTACACTGGTTAGCCTAGGAAATAGTGAAATGAAACTCTCCACTGAAAGAGAGTATTTCATTCAGTTGCGAAGCTAATGTGGACTTCTACGAAACAATAATATTATGAAACCCACCACTCTGAACCACCAGCGGAAGCTAGCAACACAACACAACATTAATCGTGCATTCAAGTCAAGTCTCTGGTGGCTCAGTGAGTATGTACACGCATCTACTAGCTAGTTGATTAGAATGATTAGCACAGAATGATTAAGAATTAAGGCTGGTACACGTAGTACCACAGCTAAAGCTAGCTATGCAAAGTGATGACAACTACTGCACATACCTTTCTTTCTTCAGTTGCTCATGACGTCGAGCTTCAGCATTGCCGACGAGTAGTATCAGAAATTCAGAACCGTATCAACAGTTGAACACCAAAATTTTCCCAGTTCTAGTAGCAAATTGATTTGTTTTTCCTCCGAAGTTCAGAACGATTTGATTGCCTGGATCTTAATCAAAAAGTTCAGGGAGAACACAATATAGTTAACAGGGGGAGAGTGAGTGTGTGTATTTTTTTATAAATAATATTTTCCCTAAAATTGTTACCTGGATATCACACCCCAAAAATCATAAAAATAGACCTATATCGACACGAGGCATCGAGCTAGCAGGCGTGGCACGCACGAGACGACGTGGGAGTGGGACACGGCACGGCATGGTGCGACACACAAGGAGATAGGTGGGCACGACACACGAGACAATAGAGAGCTCTATCGACACTCCAAATATCGACAGGATGGTCGACGGAGATATAGTTTTACGGTTTTTAGGATACTATCCACATTTGCAAAGGAAAAAATATTATTTATAAAAATCATATATATATATATATATATATATACAACAAATTCAAAGTGTTCAGTCCCTACTCACTGCTATATATGGGTATAGCGGGGAGAAAGAAGAAGCATCTCGTTGAATTCTGATCCGTGGCCATTGAGCCGATTTGATCCCCTCCTTGATTGATTAATCTCACCAACCATGAATTAATAATATGCAACTGTTGCTACGTGGCTCACTGTTTAGAACATCAATTCCTTTTCATGTTTAGTAGGACAAACTACCAGACTAATCAGTTGATGCAGAGAACTAGAGAAGCATATATATTTTTGATGTGACGCTTCGTTTTTTTATCAGTTATGATAATGAGGATGTTTAGTATTCCTAACCGCTAGAATGTACGAAAATTAACTGAATGTCAGCGACAGTTTGATCAGTTAAGCATTGTGATTTGTCTCAAGGTTTTGTGTTCTACTTCTATCTGAAACAACTGTTTTCCATGTGACAAAAAAACAAGAATTTTTTTAAGAACCCCAGAAAATTAAGGTATCTTGAATTCGTCAAGCTCACTTGACATGATCTCTGATATGTTACTTGATGGAAACCTGAATAACACAGATGCAGCATTATTGTTTATCACATCGGATTTGGATTATGCGAGATGAATCGGTCCAAGCAGTGGGGGCAGATCGAGGGTTAGCTCTCAAGCCCTTTTTGTTTATGTGAGCTTTTGTTCTGGCAAAAAGACAACCCGTGACAAACCTAACTGTATCATGAAATCACATTAATTACTTCTTGGTTGATGATTGCAATGTATAAGTGAATCAAGCCTTAATTGATTCTTGCAGCTAAATCTGATACTTCAGTACCATGCCCCAGGTTTAGGTGGAGGTCTTAATTTGCAAGTGTTGCTTTGTATTAGCTGTTATAGTGCTACAGATGAATATATAAATGGACATTGCAATGATGCCCTATAAAATGTTTTTCTGGTACTGTGATAGGTACTGTAGCAATCAGGGATTGGAGATAGATTGGTTATTCCTTCAAATAGTAGATTAGATTAGAGTTATTCAAAGAGATAAAGTCTTGTAAGCTCTATAAACAGGGTGGTATTGATCAGCAATCAATCAATCAATGAAGAAAAAATTAGTGTAAGCTCTCGTCGCGGTGTTTTCCTCCTCAATCCTCTGTAAAAAAAGGCCTCCCATTGAGTCAACTTGATGGAGATCTTGTTCAATGGGCTACAAGCACGATTCTCTTTTCTGGAATTGGATCCATCTTCAGAGAAGTATTTTTCTGACAGTTGCTTTACAGAATGTACAAGCTTTTGAACACCTTGCCACCAGCTGAAATGTCATCTGTTTCATATCCAGATAAATGTAGATCTGAAGCACTTAGTGTGATACGCAAGGGGTCAACAGCAAGGAAATCAGAAAGAAAGCTTGACAGGTCCAAGACAGATATCCCTGGGATAATCGTCAGCTTATATTTTGTTTCTAAAGCTATAGATAACAGTTCATCGAAAGATTTTGCATTCTCATTCAGGGTTGGTTTGGTTCTGCTATAAGCTGTGAAAAAGTTGTTGTGAGCTGCATGCTGTGAAAAAGCTGTTGTGAACTCTCTGCTGTGAAAAAGCTAAAAGTCATTTGGTTGAAGTTATCGTGAAAAAACTTTGATCTTACATATATATAAATAGGAAACATCAACTAAATAACTAAAAAATATATTAGATAAATAAAAAAGTTCATAGTTCATCTTATAAAGTAGCCGTCAACCACATATTATCTCATAAAATTGTGCAATGCAATACAAACCATAATAATATTAGATCAATTAAAACACCTTGAATTCATACTATTTAATCTGTACTAAAAATCAGAAAAGCAAAAGCATAAAAGCAGGGTCAGACTGCTTCCAAATTTGTACTAAAAAACTGATTTTTCACAGCAGAAGCAGTTTTGGTGAACCCGTTTAATTAAGCTTCTGCTTTTTCACAGCAGAAGCAGATTTCAAAAGCAGAACTAAACGCACCCTCAGTCGAGCTCCTGCGGCATCTAAAGACAAGAGTAGAAGGTAACTTGGGCTGGAGTTCTGGAGCAATTGGAGGCATTGGCTTACTTTATATGCATCTACAAGATCTCGGGACCATGTGAAGCAGCATTTAGGACGGTGTAAGCGAACATAGAACCTTGTGTGTGGATTGCACAGCCAAGTCGGCACCTTGCTCAGTTTCAATGCTAGGAAACCTGAAATGGGCGCCATGTGACTCATCAACTATAACAGGAATGCCTTGCAGGTGACAAACGGCAACAACACCTTGTATGTTGGTGCATATGCCATGATAGGTTGGTGATGTAACAAGAACAACACCTACCTTCTTTCCGTCCACCAGCATTGTCCCACTCAGAATTGTACTCAGGTACTATATATTTGGGCATAGTGCCGGACAAAACCAGAGAAGAGATCACTGAAATATGACAGTTCCGAGGCACAATGAAGTAGCCACCACTCACCCGGTGAACAGGTAGCCATCACTGAAGCCTGGATTCCACATGTACTTCCAATGACCAGGAACCATGTTTCAAATGATCCAAACAGTTCAGCTGTCCACTTGTGAGCATCCAAAATCTTACCTTCTAGGGAGAAGAGATCATCAAGTTCAGGTAGCTGAGGTAAGTCATGCAAAAATATCCTTGGCCCAATAAGTTCTGACAATGAAGGCGGAGAAGCTTTCCCTCTATTGTGTCCAGCAAAGTGAAAGCTGGAAACATCTTGACTTGCAGTTGATTTTAGTGCCTGAACTAGAAGGGCAGTACCAGCTTTGGCAACTGCTGAAGATTCAGCAAGTGAAGCATTGGTTGTGGATGTTATCGAAGTATCCCATGAAGAGCCACATTGGCACATTGTAATACGACATTCTGTGTGATTGGTTCCTACAAGATAACAAATGTGCATGATCACATAGAACAGAAGAACCAAAAATGGCACATGCTTCATTGATCAACAGCAGAAGCTGCTGCAAGTAGATAATCTGAATTTCTAAGCATGGCATGTGGTGGTAAAGCAGATTATAAAGCACATACATACATCAGCAGCCTTCAAACCAGTTTGAACTTATATAAAACAATTATATGGTACAAAAGTGCATGGCTGCATGGGCGCGAAGTTCATGGAAAACAATAAAATCTTTTTTTGAAAGCAAGCAAGAGGGTCGCTGGTATATATTAAGAAGATGAAACGAGAAAAAGTATGTTACAAAGAAAAAGGTAAGGCGAAGGAAAGTTGAACTGGGGATGCAGCCCTATCTCGGAAGCACGATCAGGACAACTAGGCCTGCGAATAAACCCACGAAATCATGTGAAATATGCAAGAAAATTGGTTGTTTGCCACTCCCAACAATACGCTTTGCAAAATTGCCACTTTCATCGTGGGCTTTGCAAAAATACCACTCTCAACGTTCCATCTTCGATTTCTTTGTCATTTCTCTCATTTTTAATTTTCAGAAATTCATTTCCTCTTTTCTAACAAGGGAATATTCGTGGACTCTTAGGGAGGCATGCTGCGAAGGTCGGCGCACGACCGACGGCGGCAAGCTGCGGAGGATGGCCTGTGCCCCTACGGAGGGCAACAAGCGGCGGAGGGTGGTGTGCCCATGTGAAGGCGGCGCCCGATGGCAGCGAGCGGCGGAGGGTAGCGCGCTCCATGTAATTTTGTGTAGATTGATTGATATAGCTGTATACAAAATACATCTGTATTTGTAGAAACTGAAGTAAGAGTTGTATGTCAAATTCAATCCTAATGGCTCCATGTAATTTTGTGTAGGCAAACTTGCTGTATAGTAGTATTTTATAAAGCCTAGTTTCTTTGTATTTCAGAATGCAATACCCGTTCCTTAAAAGAAATTAGCGATGGTGAGTTTGTCACTGTCACCTCAAAATTTTTCGGTTCTCTTCATTTCTATTTATATGTTGTTCTTTTAATGTTGTAATTGTTTCGTTAGAATGCACGAGCACTCAATTATTAACAATAAATATGTGTATTCATGGCTTTTAGAACTTTAGGAGTAATTCCACAAACAACTTGTACGCACACCGGTCCATCCACCTCATTGTCTGCACAGGCATCTATCCAAGCACACCTAAGATTTCTTCAGAGAAAAAGAATCCAGAATTACAATATATTCTCTTGCCTCACATCACTAATGAACTTCATGCTATGAGCAGAAACTTACAATATGTCATACACAAAGATCTTAATAACGCTGCTGAGATCCAAGGCACTACAAAGGAGTTGAAAATTTGGAGGCACATTGTCGACCTTGAGGCCAAGACATGTAGTTGTCAGAGGTGGCAGATTAGTGGACTGCCATGTACTCATACATTGTGTCTCATCAATTCTATGCGCAACAAAAGTGTGGAAGACTACGTAGATAACTACTATTCTGTTGCCATGTTAGGAATGCCTATAAGAGTATGATACACCCAATGACAGATAGAAATCAGTGGCCTAATGTTTAAATGGGCTTCAAACTATGCCCTTCTCGGTTCAAGAGCAGCAAGTCGTCCAAGAAGTAGAAGGATCAAAAGTAGTGCAGAAGGGGGCACATCAAGTAGACAGATGAAATGCAAGAGGTGTGTTCAATTTGGTCATATGATGAAGGCCTGCAATGAAACAAACCAAACTTGTAGAACCTTTTCCCCTTGCTCCCTGCCTTCTACGACACGTGTCCGATGAGTTTGGTTCTGCACTTGTTGCGAGGAACCAGTGGCAAGAAGCCTGCATGGTCCCTATACGGCTCAACAGACAAGGGGCCTGGGTGAGGCGCAACAAAAAGAGTGGAATGCGAGCTCGATGCCATGGGGACAGAGACAAATCTAGGGTTTGTACGGAAGGGGAACAAAGGAACAGGGAGAGATGGTTACCCTTAGGTTTATGTGGTTCAACCGGACGACGAACGCTACTCTGGCCGGCATGGGCAAAATCGTCCACTCCATCAAGTTTCTCTCTCCCGAGCGCTGGAAATTGCTATTTTAATCGGTGCGGTGTCCACTAGCAAAGAAGCACAAAATTATAATGGTACTGGGCAAAGAAGCCTGTTTGCGGTGTGAGCCAGCCAATTTGACGTTTTCACGGTATCCTACAGTAAAATTTGCCAATTATAAATTATATTACTTATATTGAATGAAATTCTCATAAACTTATATCGGTATTTTCTTTTTGTTATACTAATTGTCCTAGGAAGCAATGTTTCACCTTATTATCTCCTGCAATATAAAAAGAGAAATCAATTCATCTAAATTTGCATAAATAACTTCAAATTTGTATGTTTTTTTGGGATTCCATAGAATCAATTTAAAGAATCTCTACCAATCTACCAAACATGACCTAATGATAACAAAGATAATTGATGAAGGACATAAAAGTTATTTCTTCACACTATTAATATATTTAAAAATTTTACTCTCAAACTTAGATTGATCTCCATTTTTTATTTATAGTGATAAATAACTCAAGAGTTAAATAACTCGTGTCACTCAGTGCTGGATGCCTCGTCATTTTTTCACTCACCCAGCACTGAGCGATCGAGATATTCTTATCATGTGTAGGCGACAGATCGAGGCTTGGAGGGCACGTGGATCATGGACTCCGGTTGTTCGCGCCACATGACCGGAGATGCAGCATAGTTCTCTAGCCTCACCACAACCAAGCAAAGGGAACATATCACCTTCGAAAACAATCAAAGGAGTAGAGTGAAAGGTAAATGTGTGGTAAGAATTAATTCGAATTTCACTCTCAAAGATGTTGCTTTGGTTGAAAACCTGGGATACAATTTGCTGTCTGTATCTCAGTTGCTTGATGAGGGCTTCGAAGTGCGATTCCATCGCGATACTTCGCAAGTGCTCAATTCTGATGGCGTTGTGGTGTGTAAGATCTTTAGAGTTGGTAGAGTTTTTGGAGCTGATTTTTCAGAGTCATTTGGGTCTTCTCATTGTCTTGTTGCACATTCGACTTCTGAGCTTTGGAAGTGGCATAGGAGACTAGGGCATATGAGCTTTGAGTTGCTCGCTCGGTTGAGTGCCCTAGGCATGATCCGAGGATTGCCCAAGCTCAAGTTTGAGAAGAATTTAGTTTGCGCTCCGTGTCGACATGGAAAAATGATTGTTGCTTCGCATTCGCCAGTCACCACAGTGATGACTGAACAACCCGGAGAACTTCTCCATATGGACACTGTAGGTCCTTCTCGGGTTAGTTCTTTAGGCGGCAAGTGGTATGTATTAGTTATTGTCGACGATTTCTCTCGCTACTCTTGGGTCTTCTTTCTTGCCAGCAAGGATGAAGTGTTTTCACACTTTCGGAGATTGGCTTTGAGACTTTTCACTGAACTCCCAGGTGCTTTGAAATTCATTCGAAGTGATAATGGCACCGAGTTCAAAAACAGTCTCTTTGTTGACTTTTGCATGGAGCATGGCATAGAACATCAATTCTCTGCTCCGCGGGTTCCTCAACAAAACGGTGTCGTTGAGAGGAAGAACCGCACTTTGGTTGAGATGGCTAGGACGATGCTCGATGAGCACAGGACTCCTAGAAAATTCTGGGCTGAGGCCATGAATACTGCATGTTACATCTCAAACCGAATCTTCTTGCGCTCAATTTTAAACTTGACATCTTATGAACTACGTTTTGGGAGACAGCCCAAGGTCACTCATCTTCGAGTTTTTGGCTGTCGTTGCTTCATCCTAAAACGTGGTAATTTGGATAAATTTGAGTCGTGTTCGTCTGACGGGATCTTTTTGGGTTACACTACTCATGGTCATTCTTATCGTGTTTATAATTTGGAAACTAACACTATCATCGAGTCATGTGATGTGACTTTTGATGAATCAACCCCCTCTGTTAGTTCTGCTCTTGAACAGGCAAATGAACACGACATGGAACAGACCATCTTCGAAGACGAAGATCTCGGAGAATTCGAGGATGAACCCCTACTACCCTCGACATCAACCCCCAAAGCTGACCCCGCTTCAACCACTTCGGCACGAGGTCCCGAAGCAACTACCTCAACATCGGTCATCTTGGACCACTCCAACGCACAAGTTGAGGGGGAGACTGCATCCCGCCGCGAGGCTCCACATCATGTTCAAAGGATGCATCCTCCCGAGCAGATCATTGGTGAGCTTGATCAAAGGGTAACACGTTCACATGCTCATTTCACTAATTCTGCTTTTGTTGCTTCTTTCGAGCCCTTAGATGTTAGTCATGTACTTTCTGATTCTAGTTGGATCAATGCCATGCATGAGGAACTTGAAAATTTTGAGAGAAACCAAGTCTGGTCATTAGTTGATCCTCCACCAAATGTTCATTTCATTGGAACAAAATGGATTTTCAAAAACAACCAAGGGGAGGATGGGACTATAATTAGAAACAAGGCTAGGCTTGTAGCTCAGGGTTTTTCTCAACTAGAAGGGATTGATTTTACTAAAACTTTTGCACCTGTTGCTCGCCTTGAGGCCATTAGGATTTTGCTTGCCTTTGCGACATCCCGGGGATTCAAACTCTATCAAATGGATGTCAAAAGTGCTTTTCTTAATGGTTTCATAGGTGAAGATGTTTATGTAAAACAACCCCCTGGTTTTGAAAACCCCAAGTACCCACATAAAGTCCTTAAACTTCATAACGCTCTTTATGGACTCAAGCAGGCCCCTCGGGCATGGTATGATAGACCTAAGTCTTTTCTGCTTGAGCGGGGGTACTTGATGGGCTCTGTTGATAAAACCCTGTTTACTCTCAAGCATGGCAAAGATTTCCTCCTGGTTCAGATTTATGTTGATGATATCACCTTTGGTGGCTCTTCTCATGCTTTGGTTGCCGAGTTTGCAGATACCATGAGCAGGGAATTTGAAATGTCCATGATGGGTGAACTCACCTTTTTCCTTGGTTTGCAAATCAAGCAAAGCAAACAAGGTACTTTCGTCCACCAGACGAAGTACACCAAGGACCTGCTCAAGAAGTTTGACATGGCCGATGCGAAGCCCCTCGCCACTCCGATGGCTACTTCTATAGCATTGGATCCTGACGAAGATGGAGAAGCCGTAGATCAGAAGGAGTTCTGAAACATGATCGGCTCCCTCCTCTACTTGACTGCTACGAGGCCGGACATACACTTCGCAGTGTGTCTGTGCGCTCGTTTTCAGGCTTCACCACAAGCTTCGCACCGCCAAGCGGTAAAACGCATACTCAGGTATCTCAAACATACCCTCAAATTTGGCATATGGTATTCAGCATCTTCATCTTTATGTCTTCGAGGTTATTCTGATGCGGATTTTGCTGGGTGTAGAATTGATAGGAAGAGTACCTCTGGTACTTGTCATTTTCTGGGTACATCACTGGTTTGCTGGTCTTCCCGCAAACAGTCTAGTGTTGCACAATCGACGGCTGAGGCCGAATATGTTGTTGTAGCTAGCTGTTGCTCTCAGATTTTGTGGATGGCTTCCACTTTGCGGGATTTCGGGTTAGATTATAAGAGTGTTCCACTTTTCTGTGATAACACTAGTGCTATTTGTATTGCAAATAACCCAGTTCAGCACTCCAGAACCAAACACATTGATGTGCGATATCATTTTCTCAGAGATCACAATGAGAAGGGTGATATTGAACTTCAATATGTTGATACCCAACACCAGCTAGCCGATATTTTCACTAAACCCCTCGATGCTTCTAGATTTGCCTACTTGCGTGGGGAACTTGGTATTTGTCACCCTTACGGCGTTTTGTGAGGGGGAGCTCTCTAATTGTATTGCATATGCTCATCATGTGTGAAATTGCATTTACAGCTCTTGCACTTATATGCCCGATTATAATTCATGAACTCGTGACAGCTCAGCTCTATTTAATATATCTGAAACATTCATGTGCATGATGTTTTCTTTCCAAGAATCAAATCGTGCTCACTGCTTAGTCTTGAATCTAGCATGGTTAGGCAGGACTGCTTTAGCTATCTTTTATCTTCTTGATAGCAAGACACCTTTTCTTTGGATGCTAAAAATTGCAACTTGAAAAATTGTTCTACATATTCATGGATATTCATCTAGTGCTAAAAATTGGTTCACTTAATTCAAATCAAAAAACTCCATGATTTGCATGCTTCAAGTGAAAAGATCCAGGTGGGTTTGTTTGTTGCACTACTCTATTCTAGACTGCTTACCATTGCACATTGGTCTGAACTGGAATAGTGTAGTGTATGCCAAAATCATTGCTTTAAGCTTCTGATGGCTTTCATGCCTAGGCTTGGCCTGGTTGGAGAGAATAAGGTGGACAAACAAATAACCCCTGGCATTATGAAAAAGAACAACAAAATTCATTGATCATCAAGTTTGCTTTTAATGCTCCATTAGAACTGGACTTGTCTATCTAGAGTAGAAATTGACTAGCTTTACGCAGTCCTTGCTTTTACTTGTCTAGTTTCTTTGACTAAGTGGTGATGCTTTTATTTCAAAAATGATAAAATCACATGTTGTCATCATGCTTTTAGAGAATGTTAAATTGAGCTGAGCCCATGATCATTGGTATTACTATTGGCATATTTTTGCTTTATATGTCTTTGCAATTCTGCTCATTTCCAAGCTATGTATCTTTTAAATGCTCCTTGATGCTTGTATTGCTAAAGGGGGAGAAATTGCTACGTTCTCTGCCGCAAAGGGGGAGAAATTTGGGTTCTCTGTTGCAAAAAGGTATAATTTTCACAAGGGGAGTTTTCATCTGAAAAAAGGGGAGATTTGCCGAAGGGGCTTTTACTCTTTTGAAAAGGGGGAGGAAAATTATTTTGTCAAGTGACATGATTTGGCTCGTTTCTAAGTTTTTTTATGGTCACTTGTGTGCTGAAAGTCTTTAAATTTTCTTGAACTTGAAATTGGTTGTCAATGCACTCATCAAGGGGGATATTGAGAAACCAAGGGTTGGTTTCGGAGTGTGATGAGTGATTGACAGAGTTTATCCTCTGGTTCGAAGGGGTACCTCCGAAGGGGGTTCGGAGGTTGGAACTCCGAAGGTGTTCGGAGGTGGTTTCACCGAAGGGTTCGGTGGTTTGGTTGCTGCAGCTGTTGCAGCGGAGTGTGCCTGTCGGAGGGGTCCAACAGTACACGATGACTAGGTTGTACCGAAGGTCTCGGTACTTTGGGCGGTACACCGGAGTGTGTGCCGAAGGTTGCTAACCCGGAGAGGTCTCCGGAGTACTGGATACACTTGTCTGCTTGTCTGTGGTGCGCATGGGGACCGCGGAGGCAACGGACGGTTTGTAGCAGGTGAACCTGGGTCAAGCGGGAGGCTTGTTGCCAGTGGAGCGGGGAGCTCCGTCACGAAGGCTGCGAAGGGGTCCAGGTCGGTCCTCGGGTCGAGGTGCACCAGGTGAAGGCAGTAAGTGCGGAGCGTGGCTCCGGGTGAAGGTACTCCGAGACAAAGTCCTCGGAGGCGAGGCACTTCGAAGGGTACTCCGGATGGAGTGACTTCGGAGTATGGTGGAACAAGTCCTCTGCGAAGGCAAGGCGTTCGAAGTGTGCTCCGGAGGGAGATATTTGAAGGTACCCAACGAAGGTCTCAAAAGTCGAGGTGCATCGAAGGCATGGTCCGGGTGAGGCTCGTCGAGGAGTGTGCTCGGGGAGAGACACTGCGACGAAGTGCTCATGGAATGCTTCATGTGGAGGCCTTGGACGAAGGAGGGACTTCGAAGGGTGGTACTCCGAAGGTGGGGCTTCGGAGTGAGGAAGGCTTCGGAGCAAGGCTAGCTCCGGAGCGAGGTTGACTTGTGGTGCTTCGGCCATGCATGGCTTCGGTACACGGACTGACGGAATTCGAGCTGGGAGTAGCTGCAAAGCCGTGGTTGTCCACTCCGAGGGTGTTGGTGTGAAGGCCCAAGGGCTTTGACGGCTTCGGCTCAAAACCGTCACTGTATCGGAGACTAACTTCGGTGAAGTGAAGGCCATCAGGCTCAAGGCTTCTCACCGAAGCTACCGCACCCCTCGCGTGCGAAGGAGGGCTCCGGAAAGGTCAAAGGCTGCAAAGGCTGACATTGTCTGCTCTGCAAAAAGCTGACGCTGTCCCCTCTGCAAAGCTGACAGAGAAGCCTCCAGAATAAAGTTGACTTCCTTTTGTACCCCTCTATTCTGTAGAGACAAAACTGGTGTAAACTCTAGGGGTAAAGTAGTCATTTCACTTAGGGTGAATAGTGGCTATAAATATGGGAGCTGGGTAGGTAACATTTAACACTTTGAGCATTTACTGTTGAGCTCCTGTACTAGCCCCACATACGTTGTATTCATCCAGTGAGTTCTTTTACTGTGTTCCTTGTTCAAGCGGCGAAGCTCTGCTTCTATGTTGTCTTTCTGCTTGAACTTGTTTGCATACCTCGCTAGTTGTAGTGCACCGAAGCCTGTCTAAGCGAAGGGTGTTTTGTGCGAAGTGTGCGTTTCAGTGTGCGTTCGCTCTGTGTACAGGAGGCTAGACCTCGCTGCTTACTAGCGAAGCCCTGATCGAAGCTCGTTCAACTTCTCGTGTCGAAGCCTCTAGCGAAATCTGTTAGTGTGCGTTTAGTCCTCTTCAGTACGAAGCCCGCACCAGTTGCTGTCGCTAAGTATTAGGTTGAAGTCCTCAGAGGGGAGTCCACTCTTGCGAAGGGTGAAGTGCGAAGCCTGCTCGAAGCACCCTGTGTGCGGAGCCTGCACTGACTTAGCAGAGTTGTTTTCGGGGTTGTGGGTGGAGCGAAGTCTGCTTGGCTTCGGACTTTTACTCCTTGCGAAGCCTGTGTTCGGAGCTGCCAAATTCCTCCGAACCAGACCTTCGAAGGTTGGTGTTCGAAGCCTGTTCCGCAGTAGACAGGATTAAAACCGAAGGTTGTTTTTAGCCTGAAATTTTAAAAGCTCCCATTCACCCCCCTCTGGTCGCCGTTTCCGGTCCAACAATTGGTATCAGAGCGGGTTAAGATCACCAGTTGACCTTAACCGGTTTTGTGATCTGTTGGTGACATGGACAGAGCTAGTAAAATTCCTCTGTTCGATGGGACTGACTTTGCATACTGGAAGGTGCGCATGGAGGCTTACTTGCTAAGCCAAGGAAATGCAATTTGGGAGATTGTGGACTCACAATACTCCATCCCTGAGACTCGCACCTCTCAAACAGAAAAAGATCAGTATAATGCCAACTCCAAGGCTAGAAATATATTGTTCATTAGTTTGAGCCGGAGTGAGTTTGATAGGGTGCAGCACATTATGACTGCTAGGGAAATTTGGACCACTCTCACTATTTTTCATGAGGGGTCTACTCAGATCAAGGCCAGGCGCCAAAGCACATACAATCAACAGTATCAGCTGTTTGTGCAGGCACCTGGTGAATCTATAGATGTCATGTTCTCGTGCTTTGATGCTATAGTGAGTAACTTGCGGTCCAACGGGACGCTTGCTTACAGTGATCATGATAGGGCTATCAAGCTTCTCTATGCTCTTGATCGTAGCATATGGGAAGTAAAGATATCCAGCATTGAGGAGTCCACAGGTTATGACACACTGACATGTGATGAGCTCTTTAGCAAGCTGAAGTCAACAGAGATTGCCAAGGCATCTCTTGCTGTGCACAGAAGCTCTTTGCCACAGCCATTGGCATTGGTTTCTAGCACTAGCCGTGGCACCACTGCAGAACCAAGCACATCTGGCACGTGTGTTCTTGCAGATGGTTTTGCTTTGTCCTCCCTGGTCTCCGTCACAAAGGAGCAGGTGGACACTCTAGATGATGATGAGCTTGCTCTCATTGCCAGGAGGTTCACCCGTTTTCACCATGAGAGACGGGATCAGAGGAGAAGTGGTTTTAGTGGTTGCTTTGAATGTGGTGACACCTCTTATATTAAGGCCAATTGCCCTAAGCTCAAGAAAAGAGATGAGAGTGAGCGCCCCAAATACCACAAGAAGGAGAGGAAACCCTTTGTGAAGGGTAAGCGTGGCAAGGTGGCTAAGAGAGTAGACAAAGCCGCTTCCAGAGCATTTGTTGCTGCTGTTGGACCGGAAACGGCGACCAGAGGGGGGGTGAATGGGAGCTTTTAAAATTTCGGGCTAAAAACTTAGCCTTCGGTTCTGTTCTGTCTTCTGCGGAACAGGCTTCGAAAACAGCCTTCGAAGGTCTGGTTCGGAGGTACTTCGACACCTTCGAACACAGGCTTCGGAGGAGCAAAAGTTCGAAGCCAAGAAGACTTCGCTCCACTAACAACCCTCGAAAACCAACTCTGCTAAGTCAGTGCAGGCTCCGCACACAGGGTGCTTTGAGCAGACTTCGCACGTCACCCTTCGCAAGAGTGGACAGTGTAGGATCGATGTACCGACTAGAGGGGGGTGAATAGGCGGTTTTTAAAACTAAATCAATTTTAGCTAAACAGAGATTAAGGACCTAAAACAATGATGGCAAAAAGCTAGAGCAAACAGTGCAACCTAAGGTGAAATGTAAATTACTCTAGAAAAGTAAGCTTGCACAATTATACTTGCACAAAGTAAAGGGGACAAGAGACAACCGAATTTTATCCCGAGGTTCGGAAATTTGCCAATTTCCTACGTCCTCGTTGAGGCGAGTTTCACTTGACCGCTCTCTTCACCAAGCCTCGGATTTCTCAGAGAGAAATTAGCTTGAAGATGAGCCGGCACCGGAAGTGCAACTCTCGGGCCTCGATCACTAGTGGTAGCTCTTCTCCACTCCGGATAGGCGAGCTCCAACCTTCACAACCTCCCGGGTCTCCTCCACAACCTTCTAGGAGAGATCACCGGTTTTCTTCTCCAAGCCGTCTAGGAGATGGCAATCTCCAAGAGTAACAAGCTGCAATCAAAGCTAGGAGAAGAAGATCAAGTGCCAAAATGCCAATGCAATGCGATTCACTCAATCACTTGATCAACTCTTTTTCTTCCCAACCTCACTAGTGCTCAAATTAGTGCTCAATGGTGGGAGAGACTCTCTTGTGCTCAAGTATGCTCAAATGAATGCCAAAAGTCTAGCAAAGGAGCTGTAGCAAGGGTTTATATAGCCACACACCCAAAAACTAGCCGTTACACAAGTTAGGTGGCTCTCTGCGCAATGTCGGTCTGACCGCCCATCTTGGGCCGGTCTGACCGACCTCAACTGCAACGGCTAGAAAACTAGCCGTTTACTGATGTGACAGGACGCCTCGGTCTGACCGGCCATGCTGGCCCGGTCGGACCGGCCCTACCCGGTCTGACCGGCCATCGGCTCGGTCGGACCGATAGTGCTCCCGTCGGCTCTGTAAACCAGCAGTTTTTCTGCCCTGCGCAACCCGGTCGGACCGGCCCCCTGGCCGGTCGGACCGTCCAACTCCAGCCGGTCTGACCGGACCCACATGGTCGGTCAGACCGCCAGGGTCAGACAGCTCCAACAAAATGCTGCAATGATTTTTCAAGGATTTTGCCAAAATAGCAACTTTTGCAACAATCACACATGATCAAAAGATACTATATGCAATGCAAATTGGGCACTTGAAAATCAACTCATAACCAAGATGCAACCCCTCTTTATAGTACGGCAAAAACAAAATTTAAACCTAGCCTAATTGATCGCTCCAAACACCTCGATCAATTTCTAGATCCCTTCAAACCTTTTGCCGTAGCCTTTAAACGTCCAGATCTTCGGGTTTCCATCTTGTGCTCCATTTGCGCGGGACCTACTCATTTCCTTCACACTTAAGAAAAATATTAGTCCTCAAACGCATGTTTATCATTAATTACCAAAACTCACATAGGGCCTAGATCTTCAATCTCCCCCTTTTTGGTAATTGATGACAAACACTTCAGAGATAAAGAAATATGTTAAAGTAGAAGTATCCACAATTAAGCGCAAAGCTCCCCCTGAATAAATGATGGGGTACAAGTAAATGGAGCAAGATATGAGATATAATTCCAAACACAATTCACATATTCAATGAAGCAAAGAGAGTTTCTCATAATAAAAGCAAATAGTTCAAATTAGGTAGAGTACGATATGGAAAGCAAATAGAGTTCATTATACAAGCAACCATAGATAGATAGCGATATAAAAAGATTGATCCTTCCTAAACTTTCCTTCTTACTACTGCTACCTACTCCCTTAATCCTCTGCTGCCTTCTCCCCTACTGCTAACTGCTTAAACTGCTTCTCCCCCTTTTGGCATCAAGAACCAAAAAGAGAGACTAATCCTGGGAAGGAGGCTGAGAATTATCAAGGCGACGACGACGGCGCTGGTACTGAAGAGGGTATCCTGTTGAGGAAGATGAATCTAGCCGATCAACTCGAGAAGAAAGAGTGTCAATCTTGGAGTTGATACGCTCTTGACCCCCTTGAAGGCTTTGTAGATGGGAGGTGATAGCTTCTTGTCCTAGAGCCATTTGATCCATTCTTGAATTTAACTGAAGAAAGCCAGCTGTTACTTGTTGAAGAACTGGATCAAAGAACTGGGTGGCATCCATACCAAAATAAGCACCAGATCCAGAGCTCTGAGGAGGAGCAAAAGAGCTGCTAGGAATGTCCTGAGGATGAACCTGTCCTGCTCCCATATCAGCTGGATCGACGGCTGGAGCCAAAGGAGTGGCCGAGAAGCGAGGCCTGTACTGAGAGTGAGTGAAATCAAGGCGCTCGTTCACATTTCCTACTTTGCTCAAAATTAATCTCATGATAAACGGAGCATAGTAGACTCCAAGAGTGAGGCTTCCTTTTGAGAGTGCCATCTCATATAGCATCAAATGAATGACATCAAACCTCTTTCCAGTCATTACTGCATCTAAAAGAGTCCAAGCAACACCTCGAATAGCATCATTGTTGCCTAGACGCGGTAAAATGGAGTGCCGCAGAATGCGATGTGCCACACTATGAAGAGTCTTCATTCCAGTAACCCCTCCAATCTTGTGAGCAGCAGATGGGATGTAGAATTGAGCCATCTCTTCTTCTGACAAAGGATTGTGAGTGAACTCATCATGCAGTCTGAGGCCAGAAGAGAATCTTATGTTCCAAGCACTCTGAATTTCTTGCTTTGTAGCAATGCAAAAGATATCTCCAGTCATCCATGTAAGAGAATCACAAGTGGCAGGTATGAAAACTGTGGCATAAAACTGACGGATAATGTCCCAATTGAAATCTTGCTTTAGACTCACTATTTTGTTTATACCAACAGTTCCAAATATGTTCCTGAGAGCTGCAACCTCTCCACTTAGATCCCTCCAAGAAATCCACTTATGAGGAGCCAAAGAACGGTTCTCATACGCAATGTTGAATACCTCTTTCTGAAATTTTGTATGAAACCGCTGGTCTGATGTATCTCTTGGTCTGAGAAATTGATTGTGGTGGCGCAGACGAGCAAAGTTCTCTTGATTCCTGACATCTACCTTGAATTCCAAGGATGCAAAAGGATCTTCACTAGCTGCTGGAGGTTGAGGTGCCAATTCTTCTTCATTCTCAGAGCTGTCATCCTCATAGGCAAAGTCCTCGTCACTGTCATCTTGAAAGTGCCGGGATGATTGGCCACGGTCCTCGACAAACTTTGAGCGACGCTCATTTCCTTGAGAACGACCGGCGCGAGACATGACTGAATCAAAGATTTAACCCAGATAAGATAAAAGATATGATTTGAGACAATCTATGAATTTGTTAGAGGGCAAAATCATCAATGAGCAATGATGTGCAAAAGAGGGGCAGGCATTGGGAGGCCGGTCTGACCGAGGTAATGGGGCCGGTCTGACCGCCAGTACATGGTCGGTCGGACCGCCCATAGCCCACCGGTCTGACCGGCCTAGCAACCCGGGCACAAATCCCCCTTTGCACAAAACTTCTCCATAATCAAAATTTGCCATATCAAATTGCATAGAGGCATGGGAAATAGTATCACAAGGCTAACAATTTGAGTTTGAAGAGGATTTAGCCTTGGCAAGTTGACATGCAAGCCCATGAACAAGAACCCTAATCCTAGCCTTCAAAAGGATAAAAACAATGGATTTGATCGGAGGAAGTTCTTACCGGCAAGGGAAAATGAACACGAGGTCGGACCGGAGAAGATCCATCGGTTGAACCGGCAAGAAGATCGATGAAACGAAATTTCTAGGGTTGGGGGCAAGAGTGGAGGAGAGGAACTCGGTTTGAGAGGAGAGGAAAAATAGAGGGGAGAGAAAACTGAATAGAGAGGGGAGTTATAACCCTGCCCGAGCCCCGGTCTGACCGGCCATGTAGGCCCGGTTGGACCGACTCAGCAAGGGCGGTCGGACCGGCCATGTAGGCCCGGTCTGACCGACACCACTAAAGCTCAGCAATTAAAAACAAGGAACAAAGAGGAGCTTAAGTGAGAAATATAGCAAAATAATTTTGAAAAATTTCAAACTTTGCAGAAACTTAGAATAACTCCCAAGGTTTATAAAACATCAAGTTTTCAAATTTTTAGGTTCAAAAAGAACCCGTTTGCAGCCAATGTTCTCAACATGTCCGAACTCTTGTCCGAACACTTGTCTGAACTTTAATTCTTTGAATATCTTTTGATGGGATGGATAAAGTTAAAATATTTGAATACGGAAAATGATCATATGATCCATATCCATAAGTTTTGTTTTGGACAAAAGTTCAAAATATGTCTTGAAATAAAATCATGAGAGAAATTTGTTTTTAACTCAAAGAAAGGATTTTGAGGATACCAAAAACTTTCAAATTTTGTTTTTCAACAACATGAGGAATTTTCAACATATAAGAGTAACCTTATACTCCCCCTTAATGTATAGCCTTAGAAACACATATAAAAGTACATGAACTTCAAATATGGCATAGCAAGCACAAAAGCATTCATATATGTCACAAGGATAGAAAATTCTACAACTCACACATATGCATGATTTCAAGCCACATTTGAGAAGTCTATTATATTCAATTCATTCCTAAGCTTACAAAGCGGGACTCATCAAGTGGTTTGGTAAAGATATCTGCTAATTGATCTTTGGTTCTTATGTGGCTAATGACAATGTCACCTTTGCCAACATGATCTCTTAGAAAGTGGTGGCGAATATCAATATGCTTAGTTCTAGAGTGTTGGACTGGATTGTTGGCAATTTTGACGGCGCTATCATTGTCACAAAGAAGTGGAACATTTGAGAATTCTATTCCATAATCAAGCAAGGTTTGCCTCATCCAAAGTAATTGCGCACAGCAACTACCCGCAGAGACATATTCTGCCTCAGCGGTGGAAAGGGCAACGGAGTTTTGTTTCTTAGATGCCCAAGAAACAAGAGACCTCCCAAGGAATTGACAGCCTCCAGAAGTGCTTTTACGATCAACTTTGCAACCGGCATAATCCGAATCGGAATAGCCAATTAGCTCAAATTTAGCACCTTTGGGGTACCACAAGCCTATATGAATGGAATGTTTAAATATCTTAGAATTCTCTTGACCGCCATCAAATGACAATCTTTTGGTGCAGCTTGAAATCTAGCACACATGCAAACACTAAACATGATATCGGGCCTAGATGCGGTAAGATAGAGCAAACTGCCAATCATGGATCTATATAATTTTTGATCTACCGGTTTACCTCCCTCATTTAGGTCGAGATGTCCGTTGGTCGCCATAGGGGTCTTGATAGGCTTTGCTTCCATCAATCCGAATCTTTTGAGAAGATCATGAATATACTTCGTTTGGCTCACAAAGGTTCCATTCTTGAGTTGCTTGACTTGAAGTCCAAGGAAGAAACTCAATTCTCCTATCATGGACATCTCAAATTCCCTAGACATCATATCACCAAAAACTTTGCACAATTCTTCATTAGTAGAACCGAATATAATATCATCGACATAAATTTGACAGACAAAGAAATCATCATTAATTATTTTTGTAAACAAGGTAGTGTCAACTTTACCAATTTTAAAACCTTTTGAGAGGAGAAAATCTCTCAATCTTTCGTACAAAGCTCTAGGAGCTTGTTTTAGACCATAGAGAGCTTTTGAGAGTTTATAAACATGATTAGGATTTTAGGATTCTCAAAGCCGGGTGGTTGTTCAACAAAAACTAGTTCAGCTATTTCGCCATTCAAGAAAGCACTTTTCACATCCATTTGATATAGCTTAATATCAAAGCATGACGCAAAAGCAAGTAAGATGCGAATAGCTTCTAGTCTAGCAACGGGAGCAAAGGTTTCACCAAAATCCAAACCTTCGACTTGAGTGAATCCTTGTGCTACCAATCTTGCCTTGTTTCTCACGACCAACCGTTTTCATCTTGCTTGTTCCTAAAACCACTTTGTTCCAATTACGTTGTGCTCCTTGGGTCTCTCCACCAATGTCCAACTTTGTTTCTTTCAAAGTTGTTAAGCTCTTCATGCATAGCATTTACCCAATCCGGGTCATTTAGAGCTTCATCTACATGTTTAGGTTCAATAGAAGAAACAACGAGTAATGCTCACAAA